>JABCKV010000092.1:10714-49205 GCA_018282005.1 Asterophora parasitica
TGAATCTTGGTTCTCCGGAACTCAAGGAACACTTTTAATGCGCGACCCGTCCGGAAGAAAGACGGGCGACAAACTTCAATGCACATCTGCAGGAGGATATGTCCATGAATACCACTGATGGAAGTATGTACTCAGACCTATACCATTCTCTAGCACTCTCCGTGCACCAAATATTTGCCAGCTTTGTTTCGCCATCCGCTCTTCGACTTATGCACACTTCAATGCCTTTGCAGAGTGCAATCCCGGCTCCTAGTATAAGCTCTCGATGGCAAGCAGTCGCATCGACAACCCTACTCATACTCAGGGATATGAGAGAATCCGGACCTTCGTTCGACTCGAGGGACAGGCATCGGGCGACTTCATGTATTTCATGTATTTTTACAGAAAACAGTGCCCATAATCTCTCTCGACTCGGATTATGGAGTACATCCTCTCACCCGCATGCGGCGATTAGTACGCATCTGTTCCCTTTGAGATTCTGACATGAGGCACTGTCAGTGGCGGTGCATTATCTGACGTTCTGTTTCTGTTTATCGATTATACTACATCCAAGTCATCCAGTCCACACGTAGGCAAGCTCGTTGAATGCTCGGATTTCTCTTCCAGATAGCTAATTTGTGATCCTGCAGGCCAAATGCAAGAAGACAATCAACTGCTATGGGATAAGGTCATCAATGAGGCAGGCGTTCAGAACAACACTGTCCTTTCTCTCACGGAATCGATTCGAGCAAAGGCTCTTCTGGGGGACGCTGAGCGCACTCTTCTTGCGATGGATCAAGAGATCGCCGCCCTTCAAGCGCGGAGACAGACACACGCAGAACAGGTCGTCAAGAAGTTCCACATCGCGCTTGCACCCATTAAACGCCTTACAGTTGAGCTTCTGGCCAACATATTTGACCACTTCATCCCTGATTCTGCAGTCTATGGCAAATTTTACGACACTAGGCGAGCTCCCTGGTTACTCGGCCAAGTGTGCGATCTCTGGAGAGAGGTGTCTCATCGCGATGCGAAACTCTGGAGTGTCCGAGTCAACGTGGATGATTCCAGCCTGTGCGAAATCCTTCCCCTGGCCGCCAACACCCGTCTCTATGCCCACTTTGTTTTCCACCGCGATTCGATTATTCCCATCCTCCCGCATATCAGACATCTTCAGCTCAACATGGATATTACCCAGTTCAAGGCCTTATGGAAATCTTCCGGACCCGAGAGTTTTGTCAAGCTCGAAAGCTTGAATCTCGTCATTCGCAAAGGCGCCTCTGCCAACGCCGTGCTCCTCGATGACCAATGAGACAACCGTTGTAGCAGCTAGGCCGTCGACATCAGATAAATCGAGAAATGAAAGCTGGGTTCTGGGCAAGTCCATTGCGAGCACCAGGACGTCAAGTCGTAGTCCACGGTCGCAGCATTCAATAGTCAAGCTCTACAGGCTGTGAGCGAGATGGAAAGGTGTGTGCTTAGCATACCACAAGACATCAAGAAATGCATAGCGCTAAAGGCACTCGCCATCACGCCAGGGGCCGATGCCAATGCGGACGACAAGCATCCTTTCCATGCCCTTTGTGGCCTTGACTTCCTAACCATCAGAGATAGCACCTACAACGACTTGGACAAACTGCGAGATGATTCTCCTGCGACTTTGGCGTTGAGGGCAATACAAGCCGAAGCATGGGCTTCCCTGTCTGTCCTCAACATATCCCACGTTGTTTTCAACGACACTTCCTTGTTGCACCTGCTCCTGAACGAGTGCACGAACTTGACAGAATTCACCTCCACTGTACCCCCCCTCTCGGATGAATTCGACGCCGAGCAGGTCATATCACTGCCTCACCTCAAGTCGCTGCATCTAAAGAACATCGAACACTCATGGCTTTTTCAATTGCTGCGCACCCCCGCCCTAAGCGAGCTTGACATTGAATAAAAACACACCCAGTGCTTTCATGCGGCCGCAGTGCGCCACATGATAGTGTTATCTATGTGCTCGATTCTAGACTTCCAGTGTGGTTGGTCAGGGAGGGGATATCCCTGTTTGCCAGAGCTTGACGACATTTTCATTGCAATTCCTGCAGCCCGGCATGTGCAGATCGGACATATTTTCTCGGGGAAAGACCTTGTCATTGAATTTGTGCAAGGAGAAATACTACCCTGCGTCGAAAAGTTGGAGTGGCCAATGATGGAGATTGACAAGGAACTGTTGGAGAGACGCGCAGATTGGGAGTTGAAGACCTATGGACGGCTGGTGCTGAAAGAGCATCCATTGAGAGCATACTAGTCGCCGGTGGAGAAAGTCAATAAGTGATCGCATGGCATGATTGTACAGAGAGAGACCGTAAAAAAGTGGTGTATGATAATCCATATAATCTACCAATACGCCAGCCTCAAGCCTTCATACCACACGCACTGAAGCTCGAGCAATGAGCATGACATTTCCATACGTCTAAAAGAAGCGTATTGAGTATTCCAATGTGTGGCGCACTGGTGACTTCCACTGACCTCCACTGGCAGCGCGTTAATTGGTTGCGCGATGGCAACACCCCGGAAAGATCTCGATGATGATCCTCAGGATACCTGCCGAAGGCCACAATGCCCTTCGCGGCCAATCTGGGAAAATGCTTCTCAATGAACGCTTTGAGCCTCTCCGGGAAATCACAGTAGTCGAAATGTAACGTCACAGCCTGCAGAGCCGTTGAATGTCGCTCCTGCGTGAGCAGAACGTCAAGGATCTCCCAGCGCGGCAACCTGGAAGTCAGTTTGTACCGGGATCGTGGGGGCTTGGTTATAGTGAGCTTCAAGTGTAATATGACACTGGAAAGACGATCGTGCTCGGGGACAGTTTCGAGCAGGGCGCAAATCCATTTGAGGGCATCGTTGTTCCACCCTTCCCCTATAGTCCTGATGGTGATGCTGCGCAGATTGACGAGTTCTTCGAACGAAAGAGTCTGGAGCCACATCAAGTTTTCTTCTGATGCAAGTCTGCCTGGGGAATCGGGAAATGATCAGGGAGTCAATAGTTAACGCCGTGGAATTGAACACCCATCTTCTTATGGAGCTCAAAGTGCTGAAGAGACGAAGCTGTTGAGTTTATTAGCATTTTTAGCCGGTTGTTAGGGCTCGGGAATTCATATCGATCCCTGAGGCAACAGACAGCGTGCGGAGTCTGTCTAATAACAGAGTGGGTGGCACGGAACCGCTAGGCGATTGAAGCGCCCGTATTGCGCTCCAGGTGTCGACATTTCCCAAGACCAACTCCTCAAGGTAACCCGTGATCATGCCAGAGAAAGCCGTGCCAACCAAAGTGGCGCTCGGTGGAGGGGCCACGAGATAACCTTGCAATGTTTCGAGACGTTTCAGCTGTGGGCAGGAGGACCGCACCCACTCTAGGGGCAACTGGAAATAATGGATGACCATGTTCATGCACGAGGGGAGACGAGCAATACGGTACACCGCGTCCAGGATGGCGGGTGTTGGCTGCACCACCGTGATCCCCATTGTGTGAATGCCCGTTTTCGTCGTGCGCAGAGAAATGGAATGTAGACGGCCAAGCTTGTAGAGGATGACACAGAAGGCGCTCTGGGATTCGAGTTCGTCTGTGGTAAACGTGAGGTCGAGAGCTTGGATATGGGAGGCAGCCTGGGGATTGTGAGTAAAGATTGAGTGGATTCTGGGGATGGTGGCCCACTCTTACACAGCTTCGAGTGATAATAATATATATAATTACTAGAAAAGCCACCTGGCAAGTGCTACAAAAATACGGTAGGGACATGGTGATACAGACAGTGTGCAAAAGGTACATACAGTTACTGATGATGTTACAACAGCTGAAAAGAAGGTCATACGAGATGGAAAATGCGACGAGCGAGCGAAGAATAAGATCGAGCTTGTTTTCGAGGGGTATCGTGGAAGTGCAATAGTACAAGAATGAATACAGATCTTTTCTCGTGGCGGGGGTGACTGAGGCTGGAGGAGACAAGGGGTCATGCACTCAATATTTTCTCAGAACCATGCGGACAACGGCGCGGAGAGGCATGGTAGCGACGTATCCAACGCGAGAGAGCACGAGCGACGTGATATTGGCGGGCTGAGCGAGGACAGGGTACTGTGCAATCTCCTCCTCGGGAATCGTTTCGAGCTGCATAGAAGACGAAGATGGGAACGAGCGGAGCGAGTGTTTCGACGGCGAGTAGGACGGCGAGGCATAGATACTGCGCTGCGGTGGAGCGGTGAACATCCATTCAGGCAGAATGCGTGAGAGGAGTGACGGTGGGGGCGTCGAGGCAGACGTGGTGGTGATGGTCAGCCCGGCCTTGCCTTTGCCTTTTCCCTTGACGGTGAGGCCCTCCAGCGTCTGCTCAATTTCCTTCACCTTCGCCTCCTGCTTCTCGTACTTGCGCTCGTACCGCTTGACGGTGCGATCGACGGAAAAAACTGCCTCGTCGACGTAGTCGTACATGTCCTCCGTCGCGTCGAGGAAACGCGTCTTGGCCTTCGCGAGCGCACGTTCAAGGTGCTCCACGCGCTTAATCATCTCTGCCATCTGCACGTGCATGTCGTCGGTAGATAGATCAGGAGATGGGTAGTGAATGACATCGTGGAGGTCGGTCGTGCGCTGCTTGAAACGCTCGATAACATGCGACCATGGCCGCATGCCCGTCGCGAGGACGAAAAGAGCGGTGCTGAACCACGAGACAGATTCCTCGCCGATGACAGCGGCGGTGGCGTAGCGTAAGAAGATGGCGCCGAGGAAGGGCGAGGCGGCAGCGAGTCCCAGAAAAAAGAATTCGAGAGCGCGCAGCTCGGAAGTGGCAACTTGCTTGTAATGATCTTCACCGCTTGCTGCTGGGACAGTTGGGGCGCGGCGACGTGGTCGGGCCTTGCGGTAGAGCTCCCAGGGAACTAGACGGCGTCAGAGAACATTCATCGACTGTGGTTTGCCACTTACCTTCAATGATTTGATGCAAATAAAAGATAAGCAGGATAATAAGGAACACGTTTTTGATGTAGTCGCCACCAGTAAGCCAGTTCCCGATGGGGGACACCAGAGCCACGACCACGGCCAGATCGAACTCGTACCACGCGCGTGTACTGGGAGACATTGGGCTGGGATGCGAACGGTCAGCTGCCGGTAGATTGGCGGTATCAATGGGAGCAAGGGGCGGGCTCTGTCTGCGGTAATTCGGGGACATTGACACGTCTTTTCCTTCTGCACCATCCCGGACGTCCGCTCCCTCCAATTCGCCATCATCGCTCCCGGACTCAGACTCATCATCCATTAAAGCCGGTCGCCTGTGCTTGTGCTTTGCCGTGAAGCTTTCGTCAATATCCGACGCAGCGATAAAATCTTTCGTAGAGTCTGACGAGGTAAGACTTCCGGACGCTCCGTCGCCGTTAAGAGTAATTGTATGGGTCGAGGGCGATTTACCGTCCTGTACGTTGATTCTGTGACGAAGAGGTGTATTGGTAGCCCGAGCAGAGGAAAATTTGGTCGCCATTTTAGGGAAGAAAGAGAGATGTTCGTGGCATGAAGGAAACAGGCGACTTCAGCGCTGTCACGGTTGTCGACCACGACCGGGCGTGGAGCGCCTGGAACGGTCACGTGGAAGGCTCTAACTTTCAACAAGGCACAACAATGTTGTTGACCATGGTCCGAGTCCGACGCCATAACCACCACCATCCACTCGGTTTCCCGATTCCAGGACACGAAGGCTTCGGCGCAAGTTTTTGTGGCAATATAACTTCTTCAGCGCCAATTATTCTCCAGTCCTTCAATTACTGAGCATCACGACCCTGCTTGTAGCGTGCCGGGCTGGTGCCGCCGGGAATCATCCACAGCATTCACCGACGCGTTTGTCTGATAAATACCACACTGGGTCTATCCACATTCTTGCTCACAATGTCCAACTTACGACTCCCTCACGAGCTCATCGATATCATCATTGACCACCTGCACCATGACCGGATCGCTCTCGCTGCGTGCTGTTTGGTGTCCAAGGCATGGCTCGTCAGCAGTCGCTATCACCTCTTGACAGACGTTCTCCTCGGCCATAAACACTCCGATGATGTTCTTGCACTCCCACCTCCTTCGATTTTCGCTGTAGCCGCCCGTAGGCTCATGCTCTCCGACAAGACTTGTCTTCCTCCGGGGATAGAGCACTTCTCCTCGGTCACGTCATTTTATCTACGTGTCTCGACCCCCAACGAAGACATGCTGACGAGGCTGCCTGTCCTCTTCTCGAGACTCACGTTGCTCGAACTGAACCAAGTTGTCTTTGATTCATTCGCGGACATGGTGCAGCTCGTCTGCTCCTTCCCCAACCTGGAGACGCTGACGCACTTCATGTGCCCATGGATTCAAGAGGTGGACCAGCCATCTGCCGATCTATGTCTGCCTCCTCGTCTACACACGCTCAACATCCTCTCGTTGAGACTACATGTCTTCTTTGACTGGTTCAATGCGTCGAAGGTCTTGCCTCCGCTATCCACCGTTCGCCTATACGGCGTTGCAGAGCCGCACATGACTTCCGTCGGAACTGCCATTGAAAATCTGGGCGACGGCCTGGAGAACCTCACACTCGACCTCTGGGACCACGAACATGGAGGTACGGATGTGAACCAGAGTCGCGATATCTCTCAAGCTAAACCATCCCACAGATCTTTTGGCTGAAAGCATCGACCTAAGCCACAGCCCCAACCTCCGCTCGCTCACGCTCGTCAACGGCTGGCCCAAACTCCTGTACCGCATCCTCCTCACGCACGCGCGACACTCGCATCACCTGCAACACCTGACCCTCACCATCTACGAGGGTAAAGGAAACATCCCGAATCTCGAGCTGCTCGATTGGCGTGAACTCGACCACTTTGTCGCCTCTTCCCGTCTCGTGGATCTCACGGTCCGCGTGTACGCACATAATCTGGTGTCGAAAGTGGATAAGGCCATCGTGGAGACGAGGTTCATGCCGACGGCGGCCAGGAAGGGAAAGGTGCGCTTTGTGCAGGAGAAGGAGAGGTTTGCGGATATGAGAGCCGGATTGCGAGGGCCCATTGCGGTACGCTCGTGGGGGGAGGAGGTTTCCAGGTGAGAATGCCAAGTGGTACGTGTACGCGTCCTTCATTACTAAAAGGTAGCTGAATCTAATTTCAACGTAATCAGATGGGCGGGACACGTATAATTTTGAAGTCCTGTTATTGTTTGGAATAAACTCATATCTTTGTCGCCCAACTCTGAGAAGATATATGTACAGATATCGGTCTAGCACGGTCACGTCAATGAACGGCAATAAGTTCGCCCTTCCTCCGCGTTTAACTGTCGTACTTACAATCGAACAAAAGCTTCTCGGCTTCCCTGTACACGTCCAGCCAGCATGCTGGGTTGGTAAAAATGTCCATATGCATGATTACTAGGATGGGTATGTGGGTACTAGTGTAAACTGAGAGTGTGATTTATCCAAAAAGCGTTCAGTTCCTTCAATTCAGAGTACGCTTCTGCCACGCCTGCGACTTCTGCGAGAGCCCGAGCAACAGCATCTGCAGCATAGGATGTCGGTGATCACATCAAATATGGTGGCAATAACCTATGTAGTAGTATCATCGGATATTGAGCAAAAACACAAAGACAGGCTAGTGAAGTCGTACGGTGGTAACTGCGCCGACAATTGCCATGATGACGCCTGCTATAGCAGAAATGACAGCGTTGATTCCACGACCGATTGCTGAAAATATTGAACCCTATGGTGATCTGGTAAAACGTTTTGCGAAATGTGAAAAAATGGCTTACCATGATGAGTTTGATGAAATTTCCAGTGAGAAGTTGAAGAGTACTGAATAGTTGAGTGTATCTGATGTGGTAAAGTTCATACGAAGCTGGAGGTCCACTCTATATACTTTTTCAGGTCCTCTACACTCATGACGCGGGGAGGAGTTTGGGAGGAGTGCTGGACTGCTGATGACGTACATTAACAAAAGGTGATGTCATGATTTCTATTTACAGAAGTTCAGCGATGGTGCGCCACATCACAATACAGGCCGATGACGTCGACACCTCGGTGGAGCCGTCGTAGTACAATGGTAGTACATTGCTTTCCTAGGTCGGTTTTAGCTCAACCTGCAAGGCAAAGGTTTTGGGTTCGAGCCCCATCGTCGGTTTTTTTTGTGTATTGTCCGTCCCGGCATGTCGTTGTCCTGCCGCGACTTTGACTGATGAGGTACAGAGATACACTAATTCCTGGCATATGTATCTTCCTTGAACATGGCATCTATATTTCAGACTCCGGTATGACATCCTTTGATTGAATGCTCGACCTTGGGACAAATGACACCACATCGTGCTCAGTGAACTCCCTCGATAACTCGAGGAATTCCAACATTCAAAGGTTCACGTTCGACTTTCCCGAGTTTCGGTCACCATTCACACAGGACCATATCAGGAGAAAAATGATCGACCAGTGCAAGAAGCTGTACGAGGAAACTTTGTCCGACCATTCCACTCATCCTAACTTTGAGCTGTCCCTCAAAAACCTACGAATCGTCCCATACGCATCACAGTCCTCAGCGGCCAATGAGTCGTACTTCGGAAACATTTGCACGAGACACCGAAAGACGCCCAGTGGTTCCTTGATCTTGGAGAGCATCAGGTCACTGCAAGTAATTCGCATGTTGCGATCCTCGGGATGTAAAAGGGAAGGCATGAATGGCTGGGCGCGGACAGGAATCGAGAGAAGGTCGAGCCGAGGACAGTGTCGGAGTCACGGGATCAAACCCGCCAATGTTGCCGCGGAACCCTCCTCCGTAATCAATAACGTCTCTAGATCTGGCCAGGCAAGCGCAGCATCTGCAAGCCACGCGTCATCCAGATGGAATAAGCATTCGAAGAGAAATTGGACCCTCCAAATCCGCTTCAGCGCGTACAGAGGCCGAAAAGCAGCATTGATTGCCAGTGCAGCCTGGTCGTCGCCGTCCGTGTTACAATGTCCACTGAGCATTAGAGCTGTCAAACTCGAAGTGAATAATGGATGAATAATGAGTGATTGCGTTTGAACAGCGGAGGGATGAAATTTGGGTGGTTTCGCTGATGTCAACCTCAAGACTTTCCAAGGGCCGCCACAACAGCCGAACAATCTTTTTCGCCACGTCGATATCCGGGGTGGAGAGACTCAACCTACGTAGATTTGAAAAGCTTCCACCAGACGTCGAAAATATCTGGTCAAGGTGTGAAAGAGTCACGGTGGAGGGGAGGTCGATTGAGGCGAAGGCGAGGTTGGGAAGGTTTCCAAGGCGCCAAATAATGTCATGCTTGGCGGGAAGTTCGAGATTGGCGGAGTGCAGACTAGAAAGGGAAGAAAAGAGGCGCGCGACCGCTGGAACCAATGCCGCCTTATCTTCATCGCTAATGTAACGCACTTGTAGCTCAAAAGACCCAAGGTGCGATCACCAAAATGAAATTGGCCAGTATTCGAGTATTCTCCACTGATCCAAACGAATGCAACGAGACGCTACGGACAGAGTGACCAAGAAGGGCAAGATAGTATGGTACGATTTGCTGATAAATGTGACATGGGAGATCCAGGGCGGGGTAGAATGTGGAAAGGTTCGGGAGAATCGGATGCACAGGACGGTATGCTGCGAGCGCCTGTAAGACTGTGTGGTCGATCCTTATTGTGGACCAGGCACTGAGCTTATGGTGTCCAAAACGATGTGCCCTGTGAGAATAATAGTCAAAGCGTGGCCAGTCGCTTTCTTCAATGGCACGCGTGAAGACCTGATGTTATGGATACTTCAGCACAAATTCAATGAGGACTTGACTTGCTAACGCACTGCGACCTTCTGAAGACATTTCCATGTAAAGTCCTCCTGTTCTTGAGTGACCCACAAGTCCCCAGGCATTACTTTGACCAGGGGGCGAGTGATGATTGCTCATGCCACAAAATATTCAGTGCGGCTTCTATGAAATTCGATGTGATTGTTCATCAGTTCAATAGCAGGAATGGTCGTTGTGGTAAGACCAACCTGTGAAATCCTTGCAGATCCTGGCTAAGCGTGCCAAAGTTGCGCCATCTTCGTCGACGCAATAAAGTTGGAAAATTAGCGACTGGATTTCGACGATATGCAGACAAGCGGTTTCTAGTGTCGTTTGCGCGTAGAGTTGGGAAGGCAAGGTGCGAGGACGATGACCACGGGTGAGCGGTGTATATAAAGTCGATCGACTCTTTCATGGTGAAGAATCGGGAAGAAAGGAAAACAGTGAAAGGGAGAAGAAAGAGTCGAGTTGGTGCACGCGGGTCAACAGAATGGCGATTTTTATTTGGTACGACAAACTCTACAGTGTACACAGCTGAGGCTGTTTTCTTGCCATCCAAGCCCACAGCATCCAGCCCAGCTGGCTTCTCGGATTCCAAAGTTTAACGTTCAACCCTGGTGCCTTTCCTCTGGCTTTGCGTTGAACCCAGCTCCTGTGGATTCGTGGAAGGACTACAAGCCCTTGCCAGGTCTGAGGTATGCACAGATTCTATAGATTTTTACAGGCATCGCGAATTTATGAGCTTGCATCGGGAGACCCACTGGCGCCCGCCGACGTGCCTGTATCATATCAGCTACGGTGCAGCTCACAATTGCCTTCATGCCACTTGCTACTTGCTAGGACTGGGTTGCGCCGACTCGCTCATGCACCGAAGCCAGTCGCGTTTGCACTTTCACCCGCGGGGCCAGAATATGCTCCGTCGCTCAGCGGAACTAGTTACTTTTTCTCAACAGGCCTGCTCGCAATAGAAGGTACCAATCCCTCTCGCTCTAAGCCTAAATATCCCGAAGCTGGCACGCACGCCCGGACAAGGCGCCCTCATACTCTGTTTCTCGCTGCCTGGCAAGTCGAAGCTCGTTAAACAAACAGATGCCATTGTCTGACCAGTCACCAAAAAGGCGAAGACGTCAACTGCTCTCCTGCCGCTGCCTGCGCTTTAAAATCCCTCCGAACCGTAGGGACATCAGGGCCGCGTCGGCCTACATACTTCTGTCACGACATGTGTCGATCCGCCGGGAACACTACTTATAATATATAGAGATATTCTCATAGATAGCTCTCACGGCGACCCTGTCAGTGTACGGTCACGCCGCACGGTCCACGGAACCGACACACTTGCGATGAACGTGGTCTCAGCCGTTGGCCACTTCTTCGCCCCTCTTCACCGTTGTGTTGAAGGAAAACGTACCTTCAGTCATCGATAAGGTCTCACACTCTTCACTCCATCGATCCATGCTTCCCGAGGATGGCCCAACACAGGCTTCGTAGATCTATTGCCTCGAGGACCGAAGGTAGTGTCACTTTCGCCATTTCCAAGTTCCGTAAACAGCGATTTGAAGTCAGATTGTATCCTTTGGTGCCAAGAATCCAAGTGCACTTGAAGAATGCTTGAAGAATGGTTCATTTATCCCCCCCTCCTTTTTTGGTGTCCCCTCCGTAATACCCCGTATTCCGTGAAT
This sequence comes from Asterophora parasitica, assembly GCA_018282005.1. Lineage (NCBI taxonomy): Eukaryota > Fungi > Basidiomycota > Agaricomycetes > Agaricales > Lyophyllaceae > Asterophora > Asterophora parasitica. The sequence continues at coordinate 22,181 of JABCKV010000092.1, forward strand.
ACAGAATGTGATTTTCGTACGCCTTGAGGCTTGAATGGTAATTGTCCTGACTCCTGTGCAGAGATGTCAGAAGCAAGCTTGGCACATCGTCTGGTTGCCTAATTGGGCTATGCATACCTGACATTAGCGACGACCGTCTGCAACGTGCCCCTCGCCCCCCTTGCCCTACTCTCCCGCATTTCTTCGCAGTATAGTCCTATCGGAGGCTGAAGAGAGGTTGTATTACGTTCAACAGAGACCAGGTAACGTGGACGGCCAGCATATCGCCCGTTGTTGTGACCAACCGTTGGGCTGTCTCAAGCAATTGGTACCTTTTGGTTCCCCCTGCGCCCTATATTGCCTCCTTGACATTAATTTCCGGTCGTCTGTCCTCTGTGGCCACCTTCACATTCGCAAGGATCCCGGGATCATCACTCTATTGGCCAACAACTTCATTCAATAGCCAGACATGGCATCTGCGGCACTCGAGACCTCAACCGCGAGAAAGGCCCTGGATAGTACCCTTAAAGTGCCGTCTGCGTCGACTTTTTCGTTCAAAGCACCCTTTCCCGTCGCCTCGACATCATTTTCGCCAGCTTCACCCCTAAAACAAAGGCGGGTGTCGCTCGCACTCCCCTCTTCACCTCGGGTTGTTCAAGCGTGGAATTTTCGCGACGATACCGGTGTTGAATCGCATGTACCAGAGACCGAGACATCGGCGCTGGTTCCGGAGAAGCGAGGGAAGATGAGGAAGCTCGCCACTGGTGCGGATGGCGAGCCGTATCAGGAGAAGAAACAGCGGAAGAAGTGGACGGACGAGGAGACGAAGATGCTGGTCTTGGGCTGTAATCGCGTGAGTTCCGTGCCTTTTATTCTTGAAACCTTCAATCAACGTGTGTGCAGCATGGCGTAGGAAATTGGAAGACCATACTGAGTGACACTACACTTACATTCGACAATCGGTCCCCTGTGGACCTGAAGGACCGGTATGTCCGTTCACCCATTCACGTCGCACGTTTACTGACATGCAAAAGCTTCCGCACATATTTTCCGGATGCGTACAAGGAACATTACCCGAACGCCCGGACACACCTTTCTAGTAAAGTTCGGTCGACCCTCCCCGACGGATCATCGCTCTTCGAAAAGACGCGTAGTAAGAAGCGCCGACCGTTCACTGAGGAGGAGGATCGGGCGCTCAAGGCCGGGTACGAGAAACATGGGACGGTATGGGCGACAATCGTGAAGGATCCTGTCTTCCGAGAGCAAGGCAGACGCTCGACGGATCTGAGGGACAGGTTCCGAAATGCTTTCCCTGAGCTGTATCAGGCAGCGGGGTATAAGCCTCGCAACTCGTCCAAGAAGAAGCCGCTTGTAGATGGATCGTCGCTTCCCATACGCGCCGCCACCGACGACCAGCTAGCGATGTCGACTACCGGGCCTGTCAGGAGAAGGCGGCGAGCCCACACTAGCCAGGGCCTTCTTCGAGGCGGTACTAAAAGCGTACCGCAGAGCACCGCTTGCTCTGAAGACGACGATAGTTCCGCGGGGGAAGAGGAAGGAGACTCCGTGTTCAAGTCTCCACACACCCCTGTGTTCGTCGACAACGTGTCTACGTCATCCTTTCAATCGAAGAAATGCCCGTCTTTCTCGAAGAGCGATTCTTTCACTACTACAGACGATGACGAGATGGAGATGGTTACATTCGACCAGCTATCCGACGCGCTGGTCATCCCCGACTTCCCATTAAATCCAGCGAACTCTCAATACCCTACCGAAATGGACGGACAGCCGCAACCATGGTCCTCAGGCATCAACACACCCACGCACTCAAATCACTGGTCAACAGCGGCCGGCTCTCCCACCCCATCGCACATTTCCGCCGACTATCTTATGGCCCATTCACCCGCCTTCCATCGACGAAGCGACCCCCACCGTGGAATGATTGGCAAGTCTGCCTGGGGTACGCAAGACTGGTTTTCTGCGAACCCCCGCCTCGACCCCGGAAGTGGCAGCGGCAACACATCCTCATCATCCTTTTCCGGCAGGGCAGAAGACCCTCTGTCTCCCGCCTCTCCTTTCTCGTTACATCATCTCAACCACGGCATCTTCGATCGTTACGATCTTATCCCAAGTTTCAACACCCCGCATGATTTCTCCTCCGAAGTCGGCATGGGCGACACGCATTCTACTTTCTCCGACGAGCAGTTCCCACCCAGCGGTTTCCGGGGCTTCACTCACCACTCCACCTACGCCGGTGATCTTATTTTCGGTGCGAGGACGCACCAGCCTCAACATGGGCATTACCCGAGCTACGGCTCCGGCTTTGGCTTCGGCACTGCTGGGCTGGGGCTCTCAGGAATCACACAGTCCACCGGGATACACCCCATGCAGCTCGCACTTCCCGGTATTGACGAGATCGAGCTCACTGGAATTACACTCGACGACAACAACAACACTAACGCTGGGATGGCCGATGAATCTGGTACCCAACACAAGGACGACTCCCAGGAGCCGTCCGCGCTCATGTCGGCCTCTGACCGCCTCAACCTTGACGATCTCGTCGACCTCTCTGCGCACGACCAGGAGCTTCACTCGACGCCACCCGGCACGCCGTTCATGTCACCACGCGCGCGGGGCGCGCGCCGATCCTCAGAATCGGCATTTCAGAGTCTACAAGGGCATCACGGCCGCTCAATATCGGTTCCACCCGGCACAGAGGCCCGCTCACAGCCACCGTCGTCGTTGGCTTCTACCTCTGCTGCTGTGGTGTCTCCTACACGTCCCAGCCAATCACACACGAACTCACAGCCGGACATGTCAGCCATTCGCCATCGTCGCTACTTGAGCCAGGACATACAGCCATCCGATGGCGAGAGTAGCAATATTCTTACGTCGCCCGTACCACAGTCTGCCTCCACAACGTCGGACTCGGACGCACCGTCACACCCACACTCGGCTTATCCAGCGCCGATGCTTCTCCCGTCAGTGTCGCATGACGCGCACACCTGGCGCACGATGTCGCCCGGCGATTCCAACAACGTCAATCTGTCGTTCCTCGATTTGCATTATTATTATAACCACGGACCTGGACACGTGCCCATGGGTTTCGGTACAGGGGAGGACGGCGGTGGGGGAGGACCTGCGGGGCAGGCGGGCATGGATGATACAAACGAGCTGAGGCAAGGGCTGGCTTTGGATCTGGCACAATCGGCCGCGTTGGCTTCGTCAGGTGCATCGGCGTCTCTGAAGACGATGAGCGTGGCCACTTTCCGCCAGCAGGTCCAACAGGTGCAAGGTGCCGCGGGAGCAGCATTGACTAATGGCAATGGGAATGCGGTAGCGGCGTCGAGATCGGTGTCTGTCGGTGCGGGGAAGGGTGTGATCGGTGTGTCGAGGTCGCATAGCCATCATAGGGTGCAGAGTGCCGTGTGTCCCCAGGATCTCGTCTTGCGAAGTGATAATAAGCGCAAGAGGGCAAGTTGGGATGGTGCTCATACTTGAGTGGATGTGCGATTCGAGGTGTTGGGTGGGCTGGTCCGTTCATATACTTAATTATACGTACAGAAATCGTTATACTTATCCTCACGTATCGCCCCGGCCCTATGTAGCAGCGAGAGCTGCAGCGCTGAGCGTTAAACCCATATATATGTATATACGTTTCATTGTTTCAACGTCAACGCAAACGAAGCACCGTCTGAACAGCACTTGATTCATCGAAGTGAATGTTGTATTGAAACAACATAACATCAGACCTCCAAAGATTCCACATCCTCCTCGCCTGTCTTGCCCATGTCTATCTTCCGTTTTCTCCCCGGCATCAATTTGCCATCTCCGTACCCTACACCAGCCTTCTTCCTTAAAGCGTCTAGATCTTGCTCCGCCTCCTCGGCCCACTCGAGCACGAGGTGTCTCCCGAGCAGATGTGTGTGCTTTAATGCTGCGTAGGCGTTCTCTGCCTCGGCTCGCGAAACGAAATCGAGGAAAGCGAAACCTCGTGTTCGCGAATCGAACTTCTTGGGAAGACGAACTGATTTGAGATGACCATGCGTTCTGATAATGTATCCATTAGTGAAGGAGCGCCACATATAGAGAGATGCGCATACCCGAAGAGTGCTTGAATGTCCTTCTTCGTGGCCTCGAACGGCACGTTCTTGACGATCATCTTGGTTGTTCGACTGCTCGACTTCACCGACTCCTTGCCCTTGACCTCCTCCTCTGCCCCGCGACCTGCGAACTTCACATGTAGCTGATGGCCATCGAGAACGAAGCCCTGTAGGCTGCTAAGCGCCTTCTTCGCACCCTCCACGTCCTTGAACCCAATGAACCCATAGCCCATGCTCAGTCTCGGCCCATCTGGTCGCTTGGGATCCGGCTTCGTCTGCACCCGCGCAAACGAAAACGATGGCAGATGCCGGAACATCTTCGTCAAGCGCTCCTGCGTGGTCGAGAAGGCGAGGTTCTTGACGTAGAGAGTCGAGCCACCCGTGATTGACGTCTCCTCTTCCTCCTCGCCCACAGCAGTGCCGTCGCCCATCTCCTGCTCCGCGATCTTCTTGCCTCGGAGCGCGGAATCTTTCGGCAGAGCGTACGTCGACGGGCCGGGCACAGCACCCTCCACGAACATCCCGAGAGGACCCTTTTCAAGGTATATGACAGAGTTGCCGAGACGCCTGTACGCGACCGCTCGGAAACCTTTGGAGGCCTCGTCGGGCTTCTCGAACTCGACGACAGCCATCGTGCCCGCTGGCGGTACGAGCACACGCGAGAGTTCGCCATGAGGCTCAAACAACTCGCGAATCTGCTCGGCCGTGGTCCCATATGGGATGTTTTTGACTAGAACGACAGTGTCGGATCGCGCGCGGGAGGAAAATGATGAAAGGAGGACGCCTTGGGATTCGAGGTATGCCTTGGTCTCTTGAATGATGTGGGTTTCGGCAAGCGCGAGCTTGACGGCGGCGTTATCTCCAGACTCTGGGTTAAGGATGGAGGCTTTATCGATGTTTAGCCGGTCGGCGACGGACGAGGCGACGGCATCGCTCTGTTTCACAAAATGAGTGTTGGCACTCGAAAGAGGTATTGAGGTATAGTGTACGAACATTCATATACAACATGCTCCAGTTGAACTCCTTGCCGGCCATCGCTTTCCGTTTCGCCTGCTTCTCATCCTTGACGGTTTTCTTCCGCCCCTCTCCTTCCTCGACGTCAGCCTTGCCTTTTCGGTCAACCGCAGCGAGAATGTGAATCAGGCGGCCTTGGAATGACTTCCTATCCAGAGCCTCGTATGCGGAGACAGCGCTGGCTGCCTGGGCAAACGTGATGTACGCCACACCTTTGGGTTGCTTCGTTGCGAGGTCGACAGGTATATGGACCTTTTGGAATGACAGCAGTCAGTGCATGGCTCCATACGATGAGAATGTAGTAAAAAGATCAGAAAATATTTCTACTATCGGATTCCAAGAGGATCAGCATCCCCGAAGGTCTGATGTCCCTATGCAAGTTTTTCATCACGTCGACGACGGGAAATGATATTTACCTGAAAAGACGAAGGCATAGTCAGCATAAGATTCGAATATGATAGACGAGGAGGAAGAAAAGAGATCAGAAAATATTCTACTATCGGATTCCTAGAGGATCAACATTCCCGAAGGTCTGATGTCCCTATACCACGTTTTTCATCCTTTCGCCGAGACTCGCGAAGGAAATGGTGTCTTACCTGTAAAAGAAAAGCATCAGCAATGAATATTAATCGACATTGAGGGGAAACGGAAGAAAGGCTCAGAAAATATTTCTACTATCGGATTCCAAGAGGATCAACATTCACCGAAGTGTCTGATGTCCCTATTCTGTTTGTCATCGTGGCCAACTTGCGAGACAGACGCAGAAAACTGACTAGAACGGAAGGCTCACCTGGGAAATATCTCCATAGGGTTGGAAGAGCTCGAGAAGATCAACGTCCGTACATGAGAATGCGAGATTGCGAATGAAGAGCCGGGCAGTTTGCAAAATGGTATCGATGGTGGGGTTCACTGGCGGTTCTGGTTGGGGCTGTGGTTGTTCATTTTGCTATGGAAAATTTAGTCGTGTACCAAGACGGAGAATACGAAAAACGTACTGTAGTTGTTGAAACCTCGGCAGGAGCATCCTCATCATCGGATTGCTCGAACACCTTTTCGACGACGTCGACCTGCTTCGACATTCGCTGCTTCATCCAGTCAAGGTCGGAAATCGTTTCGTCCCGCGCGGCCGTGTCATCGGCCATGGGCACATCTTCCGTAACGTCGGGTTCGGGGGCAGGTATCACTGGAGTATCGGGCCGTTCCTCGTTCGCCCATGTAGGCGCCTTCTTGTTGCGAGGTTTCATGATGTTCATAAATTCGTCTAATTGGGTGTCTGCTGATTTTGGGTCAGTGAGCTTCGACGATGGGTTTTTGGTGGGCGGCGCGTCATCGGTGGGTGAGGGACCAAGACGCGGTCGCTTATTGGGCCGAGGGGCAGGAGCATCCTTCGCACCCTGTAGTTGAAAATGTTAGGCCTCGCAAATGGATAAAGAAAGGCAACGAACGGACCTCGATAACGTTCACACTGATTCGAGTCGAATCAATGAAGGTTCTATCAAACCATTCCTTGGCAGCCAACGCCTCCTTCTCTGTCTTGTATCCCACAAATCCGAAACGTCGCGAGCTGCCATCTGGCTTCAGAGCGACCTTGAAGTCCGTCAAGGTACCTCCTGGGCCGCCCTTCTGTTCAAAATGCTCCTTGAGTCGCGCTGGTGTCGCATAAGCGGGCAGGTTCTTGATTATCAGCCGGGACATGAGGTCTATAAGGAATATAAAGTGAGTGGGCGGTCAAAGGTGGAAAGATAGAGCTGCACCGACTTGAGAGAAATCTTTGCAAGGATGAAAAAATAAAGATTTTATATGATGCCTACATTCAATCTCCGCTTCGGCCATCTCCGAGATTTCGCGAAATTTCAATTACAAGTTCCAGCTCTTCGTGCTGAGTGCTCAGATATGGCCTCCAAAGCCGTCTTCTCCACTGAAAAGAACCCGAGAGGGATCCCAAAAGCCCCGTTTGTGGTGAGTGAATATCTTCTTACAATTCCGTCTCTATTTTGCTTACAAGTTGCATCGCGATAGGCAAATGTCGAGGAGTATCTTGGTGGCCCGGACGCTGAAGTCGAGGGTACTCTGAAGAACTTTCAAGATGCATTAGCGTACGCCTCACTGGACCTATTCACACTCTGTGCACTCAAGTAATGAACGAAAGGACAGCAAATACCGATACATGGACAGCAACCTCACGCAACGGCGGCAGAGCCTAGAGGAAAAGATCCCCGATATCAAGAAGACGTTGGACATGGTGGAATATCTTCAGGAGCGGCGCGTAAGTAATTCCGTGACTACCTCGCATACCTGCAGGGTTTAATTTATCGACGTTAGGAAGGCAAGGGCAAGACATCGGACGACGACGATGACGATCTCGATGATCTCGAGGAGGACAGCCCACCGAAGCCGTTGAAGACTACATTCGAACTCAACGATACCCTCTATGCCGAAGCGGAACTGGAAGATACAGATACGGTCTACCTCTGGCTCGGCGTATGTTTTCTCCGCCGTTTTCTGTTGCACACCGGCTGATCGTCTGCAGGCGAACGTGATGCTATCGTACAAATTGGACGCGGCCATCGCGTTATTGAAGTCGAAACTTGAAGTTGCACGAACGAATCTAGGAAACACGGTGGAGGACCTCGAGTTCTTGCGGGAACAGTTGACGATCATGGAGGTGAACACTGCGCGGGTGTACAACTGGGACGTCAAGCGGAGGCGGGAGAGGAGGGAGAAAGATGAAGTTCTCAAGGCAGCGAAAGCACAGGATTAAAGTCTCAACTCATCCAAATGCATACACTCTGTGAGCCCCTCTCCGTCTACTTCACGCGAAGTGTGCATGGGTTTCCCAACTCGTCCGCGACCGAGTTTCGATGTGTCTCTGTAGATGTCCTGAGACTCCTCATTGTCCTCGGTGGGAGTTGAAAAGCCGCCGTGTGCACAGGATGACTCTCATCTGGACAGGTGAGTAACATAGATCGACGACGTGTTCGATGCGAGTCAGGGCTAGGATCCGACATGTACAAGTTGTCGCGTTGAAATGTCAGGCCTGTGCACTTTAGTGAGCCCGGTTCAATGCGCTACTGACTCCAAGAAATACAGTCAAATCTCTGCGGCGGATTGTCCGACTACCGATTGTGAATGCCAAGATGTAACTGATCACCCTATCGCGGAAATTCTGTGTGCGACAACACCGACGCCAGCAGGAAGCCCAAGCCCGAGACACAAGGCACATGTGCAGTTCCTTGAGGGTCATCATATGCATGTGGCACTCGAAAAATAAGTCCTCCCGATACGAACATGCGCGAGCTTATATATAGGATGTTTGTACCTGACCTTGGTCGCACAGGCCTTCATCAAACACAACTGTTCAAACTGCTGTGATAATTGCATGCTCAGGATGTGGAAGTTTGGGAGCAACAGCGACGTTCCGACGCCCAATGGCTAGCTGGCGGAGCGTGTCTGTAGGGCCAAAGCAGGCTGGCGCGAGAAATCAGCGATTGCGATGTCAGCTAGAGATCCTCGCACGACGTGAAATCTCAAGCCATTCCTGCATATTGAAGGCGAAGTATACACGGTTTTCTATTTATGCGTGCAAGCTGTTGTTGAAAAACTCGGAATTGGCCAGTGGAAGACAGCTTACGCAGGTCCCGGTTTCCGGTTTACGCATAATTTGAAGCACCTAATGTTCTGTATGCGTCCAGGCTACGCGAAAGTTCGTGAAGTAGTGTACTCGTCAGGACAAGACGTTGCGGTAAACATTGAGGGGGTGTGGCGCAACGAAATCTGAGACATATGATTTATTGAAGCAGGACAAGGAACCGAAGAAAAACGGGGAGCCAAGGCCCAGCCTAAAAATGAACCTGTATTCGAACGCAAAAAGGCAACCGCCGTGGCCCACTGAAGCACTGAAGGAAACCACCGTGGCGTAGAGCTCATTTCAGCGTTATGTAAGCCAACTTCAAATCTGATGCCGATCCGTTCTTCTGCACCAGTCGTTCACCATCTCTCAGTTTCCAATGGTCTGACTTGGATCTTCTGTAGCGCTGTTCTGTAAACTCAGACTCTGAACTCACACGAAAATCTGAATGTCGAACGGATTCATTCATTTGTACAAGTAAGTAGTAAGTAATCCAAATTTCCAAGTTTCCAAACTTATTCCTCTTCCTCCCAAATTTCCTTAAAAGACCCAAGCCCATTGAATGCGAAGAAGGGCGGGGAGAAAATATGATAGATACGTCTCTCTCGTGCGCGCATCCGGAACTCCCATCTCTGGAAGCGAGTTACGAATGTTGGCGCGCGTCGAAGCGGCGAATGTTGAATGTTGATGCCATATAATGATAGAATGCAAATGCGAGAGAATGAGTGTGTGTAGTGTTTATGTGTGTATCGCGGGCGTACTAAAGAAGGAGTCCTTCAGTCACGATCCATCGAGGCAGATACTGTGAAAATGACTCACAATATGGTACACAGTGCAGGATCGGGAGCGTGCGCGAGTATCTCAAGCGACGACGCAGTAACCAGTGGTGCCATTGTTGCTGGTAGAAGACTCTTCCTCGGTGGGAATGTCGGTGGGTCTCGCGGCAACGACGCAGTACCCAGTGGTTCCATTGTTGCTGGTGGAAGACTCCTCATTGGAAGGGATAGAGATGTCCTCGATGATGATGGCGGTGGTGAAGGAGTCCATGTTTATGAGAGTGAGAATAATTGTTGGTGGCGAGGGATGCTCGATGAAGAGGGGGAGGTAGTGGTAGGTGAAGAGAAGCTGATGTGGGTTCTCTGGAGAGATGACGCTCTTTCTCCTCGCCGTTTTATAGACTACCACAGGCCCGACCTTCCGATGCGACCAGCAACGAGCTAGCTTTTTTTCGAGACCTGTGGGCTTGATTCCTAATGATGCAATTGTTCTCCGGCGTCTCAGCTCGGCAATTTGAATAAGCTTTTGTGAATCTGTACCTGTAAAGACAATAAGGGTGGCGCGCCGTCCTAGTTTTCCAAATGGATCACGATGATTATTGTGGTAATATGTGGAGAACATCAGTACTGGGCCTCGCGTCTCAGGAGAATCGATGTGTATATTGCGAAGGCGCGCGCCGTCCGCGACGACGACAAAGCAAAGTGCGTCGGCAAGGTGCAACAATTCAATGTCCACCGTTATAATTATCTCGTGACGTTAGATTGAGTTCTAGGAACAGGGGCAGGCTCTCGTCGAACAATAAAATCCTTTCTTCAATTTGAAGGCCATACAATTCAATTAGCATTCAGTGAGTCCGTCGCCTTCAGTTGGTTTAGGCTCATCGTATACAACATGGTTGTCTATCGTGGAGGCCCGGTACTTTGAACTTTATCCTACAGAGACCTTGACAAAGAGAGTCCATGATGTTCACGCGTCGTCGCCAACTCATGAGATTCATGAGTACAGCCAAAAGCTGTGCTCAGTTGCCAATTCGGACATGTCATAGTACACAAACAAAGAGTCGAAAAATCATGAAATTGAGAGTGCCAAATTCGCATGTACCTGCGCCCGAATGTCTTGTTTATGCATGGCCGAAGCGTCGGGCAAACCAAATCAGGCTAGGCCGCCGGAGTCTCCAAAGCAGACCAAAACAACAGATGACAATCACGGCCGCCGCCTGATGACTGCAACCATCAGATTGAGCGGCGACGGCACCGGGCGTCGTGCGAAATGTGTCACGAGGCGCTTCAAAAATACGTCGCGTCTCCTGTTCAGTCCTTGCTCTGAACCACCACCACGCGAGGAATGCGGAACTGTTTCTCTCACCATTCCGAGTCTCTTCAGGCAAAGGTATCTGATATCTGGCCATACAACCGTCAAGAAACCTTCAGACCATGGTTGAACATCCAAGCTCTACACGAGCTGCTGCAAATTACATCTAGCAATGACACGCCAGATATCGAGACATCTACTGGGAAGGGAAAGAAACGTGCTGCAAAGCCACCTTCCAGGGCCTCCAAACGAGTTAGGACCGATGCAGGCGCTGTGACGCCTCGTACAGCATCGGGATCTACGACGCTGAGCTCTATCGAGTCTCGCGACTTTGACTGGCCGCGCATGAATTATCCTAAGCTGCCATACCTGTCCTCGACTTCGCAGACACCCGGGGGACAGCTTGTGCCGGCGATTCAGCACATTTATGAAATTCAGTACTCCACTTCTCCAGAGGCGGACCGGTCTGCTGACTGGAAAGTGGAGGAGGATTATCTTGTCGACATGATCAAAGACCTTCAGGGAACCGAGACCCGCACCATTGACCTCGGCGACGTCGACTTTGTCAAGTATCGTGATCGTCTCGTGCTCGTGTCACCGATGCTCAAGAACCGCGAACCGTGGTGCCTTCTCCTCCCGCTGATAAACGACGACATTGATCTAGTGTGGTATGACCTCTCCTCAGAGCTAGTCCGTGATCCAATGAGGGCCGCGTACATCCTCAAATTCGCCGGCCGAGCCGCCATTCAAGCCCGCCTCAAGATTGTGGTGCTACCGCAAAAAGACACGCCCCTGCCATTCCAGCTGCACGTCGAGACGAGTGTCTCGCTTTGCGTGCCGCAAATCCACGCGCCGTTCCCGCGTCCAGATCCCAAGATGAAGTCCTCGGAGGTCGAGGACGCACAGCGTCGCCTCCTCGAGCACCTCTACCCCTCTGAGGCGGTCACGCCCGCCTCGTTCGACGGATCGACCAACATACCGTTCTTCTACTCCGTCTTGCAGCCCGCCCCACCGTTGCCTTCTGTGCACATCCAAGAGGCACTACAGCCCATCGACCTCGTCCCCACACTCCTCCCGTTCCAGCGCCGCAGCGTGTCGTGGCTCCTCGCGCGCGAAGGCAAGACTGTGACGCCTGCAGGCGACGTCGTTCCGATCAACACTGCTGAAGAATTTTCATTCTGGGATCGCATCGAGGAGGGGAATATGACGTGGTACCTGAACCGCTTAAGTGGCATGCTGGCGGACAGTCCGCCAGAGTATGAAGTGCCCACGCTCGGGGGCATTTTGGCGGAAGAGCCAGGGCTCGGGAAGACGCTGGAGAGCATTGCGCTCATTTTCATGAATCCCTCCCCGCCCGAGAGGAACCCATCCGTCACTCGATGGGATCCAGCGGCAAAACTTGACGTCAAAGCGATCAAGGTGAGTGGTATCAGTGCTTTAGGATCTTTCTCAATACCATGAACAGTCAACCCTCATCGTGACGCCTCCTGCCCTCGCCTCACAATGGGTGGACGAACTCGCCGCCCATGCGCCCTCGCTCAAGGTTATGACATACGACGGCTGGTCGAAAGTTCCCGTCCCCATCACTTCAACCCAGGTCGAGGCCGCAAAGCTTGAGCACCTCAAGAAGAAGAAAAAGACGGCGCACAATGGCAGCAAGAAACCGGTGTCCAACACCAAGCGAAGGGTCACGAAGCAGTCGCTCGTCGATGATTTTGACATGGATATCGATGACGACGGCGCCTCGAAGCCTGGCTCGGGTTCGGATTCGGCCTCTTCTGAGACTGAAACTGAGGAGATCCAAGACTGGTTTGCCTATGTCAACTCCTTCGACGTCGTCATCACCACGTACACCGTCCTCCGCTCGGACTTCAACGTCGCGCTCGCAGCTCCCATACGGCCCCGCCGCGAGGACGTCGTATACTCTACTGTAGAGCGCACGAGAAGTCCTCTGGTTATGGTCGAATGGAATCGAGTCATCATGGACGAGGTACAGATGGTTGGCGGCGGGAAGGTTGAGTGCGTGTTCAAGTCTCTTGGCGTCCGTTTCTCTGCCAGTTGACCAACTATTCAGGGATATGGTGTCTCTCATCCCCCGCCTATCGTCATTCGCGGTATCTGGAACTCCTGCACGCCAGCAGGTCCCGGACCTCATACACGTCCTCAAGTGCGTATGGCTTATTTCCACTCTTTTGCGCGACGTGTTTCTGATTTTTTAACGGCGCAGGTTTCTCAGGGTGGACAACATTGTCGGCTCGACGAAACTGTGGAACCGGTTGGTGTCGACCGGTTTTGGTGCGGCCCATTTTGCCGCAATGTTCCAAGCGTACGGAATCCGGTAGGGTTTCAGTGATCATGGACGGACTGGCATTGCTGATATGGATGTTTCTAGGACGCTCAAGGCTAACGTGAAGGAAGAACTCACGATTCCTCAACAGACGCGGTACCTCGTCAACATCACCCTGGGCCCCGTCGAGAAGCATGTGCGTCATTCGAAGCTTTTTATAGGGTTCTTTATTCATTCAGCGGTTTCGTCATATCACAGGTGTACGATCAAGCACTGGAGGCGGCGCTGCAGGGTCTCGGCTTAGATGCGAGAGGTGTCGCTGCATCAGAAGGATGGCAGATCGACGGCACGGTCCTGCGTTCGGCTCTGCGCAGGCTACGCGGGATATGTACGCATCCCCAGGTCGGTCAGTTGCAAAGACCAGGCGACAGGCTCTTCAAGCCGGGTGCGGTCAAGACTATCGACGATGTCCTCCAGGTATGTCATAGTACTCGTGACCTGCATGTATAATTACTCATGTGGATATCAGAACATGCAGGAGACAAATTGGAGGACGATGATGGACGACCACAAGTCCAAGGTGGGAATACCCTTTCTTTTCCTGCTGGGATATGCGCTGACTGTAGATTCTCCAGGTCCAAGCCCTTATTCGCATCGCCCAGCTTCAAACCCAGGATGAGAACGACCGAGACCGATTTCGCCACGCCCTTGATACTCTCATTGATGCAGAGAGAGAAGCCAGTGCGCTCTTGGACGAGTCGCAGGCTGCTCTCGACAAGTACAATGCGAAGAAGCGGCAGTTGAAGAACGACCCCTCCACAGGGGATATTTCGGACAAGGGCAGAGGCAGGCAGCGCGACGTTTCCGAGGAGCCAGAGGATCTCTCAGACGAAGATGACGATGAGGATTCAGAGGACGAGGACATCGACTCACCGCAAGGAGCGGAGGGGAAGAAACGTGGTGCACTGCAGAACCGCCTTCGAGAGTGTCGGATTGCTCTCCACAGAGCAAAGTTCTTGCAGGGTGATATGTACCATGCGCTTGGGCCTGACCATTCTGCTGCAGAGGATGCTGCGTATGGTGCCGCCGAGAAGATCAGGCGTGAACTTTTGAAGGGTATGACTTCGCTGATTGTATGTGGTGTAGCGTTCATCGACCCGCTTACTTTCTTGCAGGTACTGAGGACGACGCCACACGCGCCATGGCGCTTCTTACAACCGATGCCTCCAGAAAGAACCTGTCTAAGGATACACTCATGATACAGGAGTCGCTCCTCGATGATTCGAGGCTTATCCCCCTTCTGAATGCGTATACTCCGACAAAGACTGAGATGAAGACTAAGCCGAAGCCATACAAGGTCACTATGTTTGAGCGAATCAGCGCTTCTGCCGACCTTGTACGTTCTCCCTTGCTTTGGAACTGGATCACGTTGAAAAATATCTGGCCAGATCGATGAGGCCAACTCCATCATCGACACAGTGCTCAACGAACAGTCGGACCTTTTGTGGGAATGGAGATCGCACATGACTTCATTGCTCACCGAGAAGCTGGCGTCGAGTGAAGACCAGCCAGATGGAGACGAGTATCAGCGCACACTAGACAACCAAGGTGAAGCAGAGACGTACCTACAGTCCTACACTGCTCTTTTGGCCGATCGCCGCCAAGCCCTTCTCAACGAGAGGACCTTGCTCGCTGCTCACGACGTCCGAGAGAAAAAACTTCGTCACACAAAGGCGGCCATCAGGGCAGCGAATGTGCTCAAGGAGGTGCTTTACATTTCGGAGGAAATTGAGGTGCAACCGGAGCATGAGGTCCTGCATTTGCAACTCTCAAGGAAACGCAAGGATCTTTTGGACCTGTTAAATGGCAGGGCGATCAAGAGTGTATGTGAGCCGTCCTAGAAGCCTTATTCATGTCATTGAGGTTTTCGGTTTTCTCTTACTCTTAGGTTCTCGTTGCATTGAATAACGCCGCTACTCGAATCACCAAGGATACGGACCCCGAGAAAATCACCTTGAAAGAAGCTGTCGCTGTACTTCGTGGACTCATCGCTGAGCAAGGTGCGTTTGCTCTTGAAAACGCAGTCGCCCGGGAACTGACTCATTCCGAAACCATCAGGTCCTCTGATGGATAAACTCGAAGCTGACCTGGTTCTCATACGGAAAGCATTCAACCACAGAATCCTCTACTTCCGACAGCTTCAGGAGATCTCCGATACCGTTGCCGAAGTCGTCTGGGACGGTACGGTCATTGAGGCACTTCTGCAAACCACGCTGGAGAAAAACGAGCTGGACGCGGAAATCAACAAAAGCCGCGCCCGTCAACGCTACCTGGGAAATCTGACGAAGAATAAACAGGACGGTATCAAAGATGAAGATGACGAGAGTTGCATTCTTTGCCGATGCGACTTCGTGCGCGGCTTCATCACGGAATGGCAAGCACTGAACAGTCTCTTGCATTTCCATACACTTTATTCTGACCCTTGCCCGCAGTGCTCACGTCTTCTGTGAGGGCTGTATGAAAGCCTGGTTCCAACGAAAGGAAGGGAAGACATGCCCCGTGTGCCGGTACGCCTCCATTTCGAGGGCTGGATGACTTGTGGTATTGAAGCTTTCCCCCAGAGTTGCCATCGACCCCGACACAATTGAGCGGTTCACCAACGCACCCGATAAGTCAGAGGAGGGAAAAAATGCACAGCGTAATCCCAATGGAGAGCAAGCGCCCAAGTCACGACGGCAAATCACATACAACATGATAGGTGAGGGCTGTGTTCGCTTGCTTCACGCTACTTTGCCTATTCCTGTGCATAGATCCTAATCTCTTTAATGAGATCAAATCTATGGAGTCCTTCGGTGACTTTGGAAGCAAGATCCAGACTCTGATTTGTCACCTCACGTATCTCGAAAATACTGATCCTGGAGCAAAGAGCATTGTCTTCTCGGCCTGGGCGGATTCGCTGCTTAGTGAGTGCTCACTCTTGCTGCCATCTGCATATGATTGACCGCCAGAACGACAGTCATGGAGCGTGCCTTGAAGGCCAATGGTACAGGAATATATTTTTTCTCCTGAAACTGTCCGCTAATTGAAAATTTAGGAATTCGCTGTTTGCGGATCGACCAGAAGTCCAAGGGTGAGAGCGCCGCCAAGCGATTCAAGAGTGATCCTGAAATACTCGTCTTGCTGTTACATGGGTCAGTACTTTCCTGTTCCTCGTGACAGTCTCGTCTGACGTTGCCCTGGTTCAGTGAACGAGAAAATGCTGGCTTAAATGTGACGTGCGCGTCGCGCGTATTCTTGCTCGAAAGTGTTGTCCATCATGGTTTCGAGATCCAAGGTTAGTCTCAGTCGCGATGTTGGAATTCAAGGCTATCAACATCTTTCACCTTTACAGCGATTGCCCGTATAGACAGGATGGGGCAGACACGTCCCACGGAAGGTGAGCTTGGCGAACATCCTTAGCCTTAGTGTCCTTATCATGCATATCTCATCGGACTTGCAGTGTACTGCTACTACGCGGAAGGTACCACCTTGTGTCGTTCATATATATGCTCGATGTCGTTCTTACGCATAGTAATGCAGACACCGTCGAACGCAACATCCTCGACCTAGCGGCACGACAGGGGCTATCGCTCTACACCAAGGAAAATTCTGCGGGAACTCTCAATGTTTCTTCATTTTCGTCTGATGCTGAAACCAAGCTCGTCGATTCGCCGAAAAAGAAAAAGGTTCAGAAAGGCGATTTTATCTTCAAGT
This sequence comes from Asterophora parasitica, assembly GCA_018282005.1. Taxonomy (NCBI): domain Eukaryota; kingdom Fungi; phylum Basidiomycota; class Agaricomycetes; order Agaricales; family Lyophyllaceae; genus Asterophora; species Asterophora parasitica. The sequence goes on from JABCKV010000092.1 coordinate 39,033, forward strand.
ACACTTCAATCCTGTTGCCTGTTCCACGCACTAGATTGACTTTTCACATAGGATGGATGATATGCTTGCAATTCTCTTCCCGCACATGTACGAGGAGCTTGAGTATCTCATACCAGAAGATGCAGAAATGGAGAGCCCCGCTGCATCGCAGTCATCACCGCTGATGACCGCTCGAGGACAACCGGCGAACGCTGTTGCAGGACCCTCGAGGTTTATGTAAGGTGTTTGTAGACCCCTGTTGTATACGGTGCCTACCGAAGTATGTTGTAAACGCTGGAAGGCTTGCGGTTTGGCGGGATGACAGGATAAATTTCCACTTGGTCGCTAGCAGGCGCGGCACGCTCCTCCGACGAAAGATATAAGAAATGGAGATCGTATTACTTATTGATACTTGCAGTATAAGGTACGAGAATTAGAACATCATACCGACCACACCGGGGAGACGGTGATGACCCTCGGACGACACAGACTGCTCGTCCTGGCGCTATGTACAAGTCGGGCGTCAATCACTTAGGTTAAATTGTGGGAATGAAAAAGTACTCACCGGTGGACTGTCCTTACCGACTTGATCGCGTCCCAAGAAAGCATCATAGTCCGCATTGAGAGCACCGCAGTTACAGCCCTTGCAGTGATGATCTGCACCGAGCGCGCCCGTCTTCTGACGCGAGAAGGAAGAGTGGGAGAAGGCGTCCATACCTGACGAAGGCATAGATGTGGTGGCAGACGTGCCTTCCATCTTCTCGGACTGGAGGTCGTCGCTCCTTTTCTGGGGATGATCCTTCCTCTCCGAATGATGACGGCCTCCATTCCCCGTCTTCTCCGAGGAGTGGTACCGCGCGTTTGACTTTGCAGGTTGGGGCCACCCATCGGTCGAGACAGTGGTACCGTGCCCAGAGTCGGTGCCCACGACGCTGCCGAGGAACAGAGGCATGTTGGCGTTCGCGGCAATTCCATGGGAGACTTGGGTGATTGGAATGCTCGTGTAAACGCGGTGCTGATCGATGGCTGTGAGGTGAGTGAGTGGGTGTCAACGGTGAGGTACGTTGAAAGGCGTACTCTCTTTCTCCAGCACGGGCTGAATGACGTGGTGAATGTGGCGGATGATCGTTTCGTGAACCTTCGTGCCTTTGTCAATGACTCGGTACTCCTTCTCGTCATGCTCCTGGACATGAACGAATATATCATCATCAACAGAAAGGATAGAGGTATAGGACCTACCACTGTGTCCCTATCCTTTCCAAGCTGCGCGTCGAACTCGGCAAGCTCGGCCTGAGAGTTTGCGTGGTGCTCCATAATCGTAGTCATGGGGCGAGCACGCTCGTGGTGTCGCTCCGGAAGCACCTCACGGATAGTTACTGGCTGCGTGTGGTGCTGGATGTGGTGGACTACACACTCAAATGTCAAATCGACGAAACTGACACAAGGAGAGAAGACGCACCGTGGCGTTCATGATCCACGTGCCGTGTAACCTCCTCGGTCTCGATATGGCGGATGTGTTGGTGGGTCACTGCTAATCATAGGCAATAACTCAGCACAAGAATAGAGCAGACGAGGAGGACAAGACCGTACGTTTCAGGTGCTCAGTCGTATTGATAGTCGATGATGCATCGAGATCTGACCAATGACCAGATTTAGCCTGTTGAGTTGCCCCGCTGCCTCGACTTTGAGTCGGGTTCTGCGTCGAGAAGGGGTAGTCGTAGGAGGCGGAAGAAGACACGTCGCCAGTGGTGGCGCCCTTGACCTGACTCTGGGCACCACGGTCAGAACTTTGGAACCCTGAGGCGCGGTCCTGCGGGGCCACAACATCCGCGTTGCGTCGGTCGTAATCATGATTCGCTTAGAACACGATCGATGTCAGCACACTGAAGGAGGGAAGTCGTTGTTCTGAATGAAGGCTTACAAGTATTCGTATTCCCATACTGCGAGTCGCCACCTGCGTATCCCTGCCCCTGCCGGTATCCTTGGTACCGCTCCCCTCCATCCTGCGGTTCCCAACCGCGGATGTTCTGGTTGACACCCGTGGCTCCATTTTGACCGACTGCAGAAGAAGATTGAGAGATCAAAGCAGGACAAGAGAGAGCAGATATTACCTTCGTTCCACTGTTCCTTCCCTGCTCCCTGGCCTTGTGCGTATCCCTGTCCCTGTCCAGAGCCTTGCCCATACGCACCTCCTTGTCCACGAGCTGTCGTCTGATCCTCAGACCCAATCGTAGCCCCCGGTGGGTTGACCACGTTGCCCTGTTGATCGACCACAGCGGTTACTTGTCCATAATGGGGATCTACAGCACTAGCGTTGCCCTCCGCATCAGCAACGGCAGTAACCTGTCCAGATTGAGGGTCGATGGCAGTGGCGTTTCCCTGCGAGTCCACGACGGCAGTGACTTGTCCTTGGGAGTTGACGACGGCCGTAGGCTCGTTTGCAGCTTTGCCGGAGGAGCGGGCTGCGGAAACCGCGTCCTCTACCAAGACACTTCTCAGTCAAAGACCGATAGTCGCAAGTAAAAACAACACATACTAGCAGTCCTAGCCCCATCGATCGCTCCACTCGCGAGGCCCGCCGTTCCCGCCACAATGCCTGCGCCAGGGAGGTGCTTCGCAAAGCCAGTGGCTACATTTGTTGCAGCTGGCGGAACGCCTGGGATATTACCAGAAAGGAGCGTCTGGGCGTGACCAGCGGCTTTGTTGGCTACACCTGCGGAGCCTGGTTTAGCTGGTTTAGCAGCGGCAGCGTTTTGGGCAGTGTGAGAAGGCTGGGCATGAGCGGACTGAGTAACCGGGCCTCCGCCTTGGTGTTGAGCAGTGTGAGCAGGCTGGCCTTGCTGAGCGGACTGGGTGACCGGGGCTCCGCCTTGGTGTTGAGCAGTGTGAGCAGGCTGGCCGTGCTGAGCGGACTGGGTGACCGGGGCTCCGCCTTGGTGTTGGGCAGTGTGAGCAGGCTGCGCTTGGTTTGCGACCTTGCTCGGCTGGGTTCCGCCTTGAGCGGTCTGGCTCGTATTTTCTTGAGGCTGCGGCTCGGCCTGAGCACCTTCGCTGGGCTGGCTGTGAGCTTGTGAGGCCGACTGTGCCGCCTTGCCTTTGTTGAAGATGTTTTTGACGGTAGAAACCAAACCTGACAATATATATCAGAATGAGTAGACGAACAGGCGAGGGAAGACGGTCGGCGACGCACCCATATTGCAACTCGAGTAGAGGTGGAAACGAGTGGGATAGATACGTGATAGACACTATTGCCCTTGGTTATCAGTCCAAATACCAAGAGGTGGTTAGACATTGTTAGACGGTTTGAGAGGCAAGTCGGTGCGGTCATGTTCAAGACAGAGCGAGGACAATGGCGGCGCCGATCGTCGGGTAATCGTAGGCTCCACGATGGATGACAATGCCAAGCAAAGTCGAAATTACAGAAATGGAATCTATTTATAGACCCCTCTAGCACGACGCGTGAGCGAGAGCGCCTGCAACGAAGTAGGACTCTTGGATGAGTGAGGTCTGCCCAGTCGTGCGGGTGGGAGGTAGTCGAGCTGGGTAAACCAGCCAACGCCGCGCAAGGAATCACCGCGATGCCTTGTTAGAAGCCACATCGTCCTCGTCCACCTCCGCAAAAGCCCTCTTCAAAGCCTGTGCCCACTTCTCCCACACATCCTTCCCAAACCGAGCCGCGGCCGCCTGCTCGGCATGTATGAAATACCCCTCCACCCCCTCAGCCCGTGCCGGTGTGGCACACACGTCCGAATCGGGAACACCGTTAAGCAGACGGCCGACGACGTTCTTGGTTGCCGTCAACGCGCACGACAGACGGTCAAAGGGGAGAGAGACGTTCCAATGGGGAAAGGTGGTGCGAAGGGCCGCTTGCAAACGTTTCACAGGGCGCGGGGAGGGCGAGGCGTACCACTCTAGTGAGGAGGAGCCTTTCCCGAGGCCAGCGGAGAGGAAGATGTGGTCCGTGGGACAGGTGGAGGCGCTCTTTCCGTGCAGCTGGATAAACGCGCAGTGGGTTTCGGGACAGCCATGGGGGTGTGAGAGTTGTGCGGTGTATATTGCGAGAGAAGCGTCGTAGAAGGGTTCCAGCTGCAGATGCCAAAAGTTAGCGATCGTGCTCAAAGAGATGTATAGAGAACATGCACCTTGTTATGTGCCGGATCTGTCGCGTAATACGTCTCCCCTCGTGTCCCAGTCTCCACGCATCCCGTCGGCGCCGTATACGCCAGGCGTGACCTCCCCGCGACCAACAAGCTCTTCGCACCTGTACTCTGGAACAGCGCAGCGGCCTGGATGGGTGTACCCAGATCGTACGCGGGGTGCGGGGCTGATATGTGTAGATGCCGCTTGACGGCTTCAAGTGATGAAGGTACGACGAGAGTCCCCCAGCCTTTCAGATACTGCCCATGTGCATGGTGTGGATTCGTGCCGAAGGCGTGAAGCTCGTGGAGAATGCAATAGGAGGTATTACTGGGAATATCCGTGAATGCAGAGATGGTATAGATATCCTTCAGAAGGACTGGAAGCGCAAATCGGAAAGTGACGCAGGCACCAGTGCTATCGCGGCCACCGGCGGACAGAGCAGTGATTGTGTCGCGCCATGCAATGCGCTCAGCAAAGGTCGGCTGGGATGTGGCGTAGGTCGATGTGTTGTAAGTGTCTTTGGGAACAGTGTACAAGTCAAGACAGGCGATTGCGCGTTCAAGTGTGTCGTATTGGGAAAGGCAATGTGAAGGTGGAAGCCTGATGCCAGGGCTCAGAAACGACGCGAAGTCGGGCCAAAGAGAAGGAAGGTGCATGAAGACAGATATGTGGCGCAACCACATAGCTCTAATACAATCATGGGTGTGATGGTGCGCCACTGGAAAATATCCTGAGACTGAACCAGGGTTGAGTGCAGACTGCAGTGTTGTACCAGGGAACAATCTCAACGAAGTTCTTCGCCACTGGAGACCTGGCAAACATATTTCAGAGAAGCTATGTATAATACAGATAATTGCGATACAAATACAAAGGAGATACAAGAACTGCGTGAACCCGCCCCCCACGAATAAAGTCAAAGTTCCCCGTCTTTCCCTCCGCCGCGGACATCGCAGTCATTGGTGAAGGGGTTACGACTCCCACTGTGGGTAGAAGTACCGTGTACATCGAGGCCGTTCTCGCGCTCCATCGCGTTCAGCTGCTGTTTGCCACTCTTGGAAGGGTGCGCTTCGCGCGCGCGGACACCCGTTCCGCCATCGTAGCTTTCCTGAACACCTCTTCCCCTGACCTCTCCTCCCCATCTACCAACATTCTCCCCAGAAAACCCTGCCTGACCTCTCCTGCCTTCGTCACCGCTGATCTCCCTGGTGTACTCTCCCTCATGCATAACCTTCGCCCGGACGTCTTCTCGATTGAGACCGCCCTCAAGCCGACCGCCTTTCCGTAAAAAGTCTTCGACCGAGACGGTAGCGTGAGTCTGCGGTTCGTGTATGATGGGCGCGTCGTGGGTGGTATGCTGAATGGGGATGGTCGTATGAATGGTGTTGGGAGAGATAGCTGTGGATGGAACAAGGTTAAGATGACTTCGTGAACGGAGGAGATTACTTACTCTGTTTGTCAATAACGGGCTGTACGATGTTATGAACGTGGTGTTTCTCGAGCTCAGTGATTTTCTCGCCCTTATCGACGACGTTGCGCTCCTTCGGAGAGTTCTCCTGTGCAGATATAGTCAGCGCCTCACGCCAGCAGGTACCGTGAACTCTAGAGTACAAACCACAGAGTCCCGGGGTCCGCGCACCTGTTCGTCGGAGATGCCATCCTTGCTAGAGTGGCGCTCGCGTATGTTGGTGATGGGTTGAACCTGCCACGAAGTGAGTATGAGTGATACAATGACGAGGAATCACAGACCTTGGTGGGGTGCTTCTCCGGACCAACATTCTCGTCTTCGTCAACCACGGGTTGGCGGTGGTGTTGGTCTTGATGTGCTGTTCACAAAGCTTAGTATGAGATAATCGCGGTGGGTGAAAAAAGTGGAGCGTACCGTGCCTATCGTGCTCCCTGTGCCTCATAATTTCCTCCCTCTCGGGAGGCCGGGCGCGCTCCTGCGTAGCAGCTAAAGCGGGGTGGACGCATTAAAATGCCAATCGCCAGACTGAATGCCAAATAGGCGAACTCACGGTCAAGCTGCTTGCTATCGTGCGACGCGTCTTCACTTATTGAACAAGTTGTTGGGGTCATAGCGCTTCTTGATAGCCTGGAGTCGTGGATAGTTCTCACCAAAGGCTATCTTCGCTTTGTCCGGGACAGTTTCTTTCTCCCCAGTCACACCCTCCGCATCTGAATATCTGGGGTCAGAGACCGTTGTGAGGGTTTCGGGACAGCCAGCGCTCACCATAATTACCATAACCAAAGCTTTGGGCCTCCGTCATTCCACGTTGTGCGGATGTGATGATTTGCGCAAGTTCACTGGCGACGGTTCTTGCTCGCTCTGTGTTTGCCTCGGAATCTTCCTTCCATACTCCGAGAACAAGAACTCCGGGAGTGGCATCTCGTCGGAATGCAGTGGTCCCAAATGGAACGGAGGTAATCTTCTTGAGCGGGAAGTACTCAAATACGAGATTGATCGTAAAATCTGGAGTCGATACGTCAATGACCTTCTCATATGCTTCCGCAGTGGACTGGTAGTGAGGCTTCTGGTGCGCAAATCCTTTCTGATAGATGCCTTGCCCGTGGAAGAGGATCGGGTTCTGCGAAATGATATAAGGAAGCTTCTCAGGGGGCGGATACTTGGACAAAACTCACTAGCAACGCATTGAGCTCTTCATAAGGTACTTCCTTCGTCAGGTCCGCCACGGGACCTATGCACCTGCTCAGTTCGTTTTCTGAAGGAATAAGATGTGGTGCTCACCCAGATCTAAGAACGATTTATAGTTCGCCCTTCCTTCTGCCTCCGTGCCGTTGTAAAATAGTGCCAAAATGATAGCAGGCTGTGATACGTCAAGGTCAGTGATGCATCAGGAAGCCGAAGGAACAAATGTACCTTTCCGTCGGGTCCAAGAGTGAGGAGCTGGAGCATACCCTCTTTCTCTCCAGCGTTGGCCAACCATTCAGTCGTGACGTCCAGCAGCTTCTCCAATGCAGATGGAGCAAAGATTAGCAATCCAGAGTAAACGGTTGGCCGCTGCGGGTGCAACTTGAGCACAAATTCCATTACCACTCCGAAATTGGAGCCTCCGCCTCGGATTGCGAAAAACAGGTCAGGGTTTTCCTCGTCACTGGTCGTCAGGACTGAGCCGTCGGCTGTAACCACCGTTGCCTAGAGGTCATCGATTAAATCGATGAATCTTTCGACAAAGGAATAATGCATTACCTGGACGATATTGTCGATGACGAGACCATGCTGTGCGCTGAGCCACCCATAACCGCCTCCAAGGCTGAGCCTGAACAGAAAGATTAATATGTGACATGAGAAGATTCAAAAACTCACCCTCCAACACCTGTCTATAGACGGTCGTCAAAGACATTTGAGGACGAAATCGAGAGAACATACGTGATTGACTGTGCCCGCCACCGTCGCCAACCCATGTTTGATCGCTTCTTTATCCACCACTTCCCAAAGCGCGCCACCACCAACATACACAACGCGTTTCTCTGCATCGACCTTTGCACCGTTGATGTAACGCGACAGGTCGATCACCAGCCCTCCTTCGCTGGATGACCCTCCAGCTGGGCTGTGTCCACCTCCACGGATGGCGATTGGCAGTGCGTGCACTCGGGCGTAGTTGATCGCCAAAACGATGTCTTCTGCATCCTTCACGAAGGCCACAACCTTCGCTCGACGTTGGGCGTTGACAGCCCACCGTGCGATGGCTTCTTCGTAGTCGGCGTCTTCTGCCGTGACGATGTCGCCCTTGAAACGTGTCTTGAAGTTGTCGAGGTCAGTCATCATCGATGTGGTGTGGAGCAAGAGGTGTCAGATCGGTCTGAGATGGCTGATGGCTTAGGCAAGTGTAGAGAACGCCCTGCGTTTTGCTTGTTATATGGGGTCGCAGGTTCAGGCTCAGGTTTGCAAGGGGGGCGCCAAGGTAAGATCCTATTAAAGTGGGGCGAGGCATGTCAGAAAGTGACGGGTACAACGTACATGTCATAGAACTGCCAGAATCCGCGTGGAGGGCACGAACCCTGTTGGCAGCCCGGTGACGTACATCAAGAAAAACCATCTCTGCAGGCCTAAACATCGTCAAATACTTGGGAAGGAAAATCTGTACGGACGACAGGCCAAAGAGAGGAAAGAGATCTGATGCACCAAATGTCCAGGGTTTTATTGTGTCCGTGCTGAGAGCGATTCAGAGCCTGAATACAACTGAAGATCATGCCCTTCATAGCAAAGGTTTTATGACAAGAGTTGCGCAAACTCAGGCCACCGAAAAGTATCTCGATTCCAAGACCCAACGCGAGCTATACGAGAGCCAGCATCGAACCTCTATGACTCATCGAAAGCCACCTGCAAGCCATCCATTCACAGCATAAAACCCAGTCACTTTATTCGGCTCTTTCCTAGCCAAGATACTTCCCCATGGATTCTTTATGGGACCAAGCGAAGGGACGAGATGCCTGCCGGCCAACTTGAGCAGCTGCGCCTCCACCTCTGCTTCTTCACGATTGTAAGCCTATTATTTCAAAATCGTTGAGTAGGACGCCACAGAGGCAAACAAGATAGTGCTCACGGTGAACACCGTGGGAATCTCGTTCTTGCTGAGGAAAGCGATCGTCTCTTTCCAGGATTCCACAGCCTGTTGAGACGAGCCCGAGTTGAAGGCGATGGCGAGATCTGGCTTGACGAACTTGTTGCCTTGGCCCCTTGCCATATCGTGGTAGGGTCTAGAGGCGTAAGGCGACCGACCAGAGAAGTAGAGGGTCGATGATGAGTAATACGCACTGAGGGAAGAGTTGATGGACCCGCTTCCGCCGGTCCCTTGAACAATTTCTAGGATGATAGCGATGAGCGCACCATTCCAACGATGACGCGCGGATAGAAATGACTTACGGACAGGTTTCCATGTTAATTTCCTGGTTTCTTTCTCTCGCACTCGTTATGTTAACGAGTTCTGGACCACATAGGACGAGCTAACGGCGAACGCTTAAGAAAAGATCGAACAAGCAGAGGGAGCTTACCTTCAGATTATTGACATCCGGAAGGCGATGCAAAATTTCCTCGAATGTTTGCGCATTCATGACCTCAATTTCATAAGCCCCCAGTAGCTGATCACAGTCGGCATAATGATGATCAGCGAGGGTTTCAGATAAAACATTGCATGCGCACGTGAATAGTCAAAGTATTCTTTCGAGTCCATGATTCGTCGTCGTTAAGATGCTCCAAAGCCCAAAGAATCGTCATCGGCATCGACAATCCAACTGAGGCCGAGCGCAAAAATGGCCCTACGACGTCGCTGGAAACACCAAAAGTTGACACGAGCTCTGCCTGAAACTCGGATCCCCAACTCCCATTTTTCAACGAGCTCCAAGAAGGTTTGACGCGTTCAGGTGCCCAGCGGAATTCGCCCTGGTTGGCGCCGGAAATGAAAGTTTCAAAGGCGACATCTTGGCGGATCTCTTGGTTCATGTGGCATTGCGTAAATCCATCGTGTCCATCCTCACAGGGCTCCCCCGCGTGAATGTGCTGCACGGCTTCCCAGTGATGCGTAGAACAATAAAAAGTCATCTTGCATGCATGACAGGCTTTCAAAGTGTTGGGCGTCGATGAAGATCCATTTTGTGCGGCCTCCATGCGAATGATCCGGTCGGTACGCCCACTGCAAAGGATAGAGATACGTCGATGAACATCTAATGTCACGAAGACAAAATAAATTGGTGACAAACCATCCCATGCAACGCGGCTCCCAGCCGAGGAGGTTCCGCTCGGAGACAGTGAGGCTTCGACCAAGCGCCTGCTCCAGGGATCGAGCCTGGTTCACCACGAGTATATCGATCACCGTATCCAGGTTATAGAGGTCGCTAGAGGGTTCGTCGGCTAGAGAGAACAAGAGCGCCGTGCGCAGGATTGCATTGTTCTCCAGACTGTGAAGCCCTTTGCACAGAGCTTTATGCGCTTTCCAGTTCGCCTTTTTGTCGTGAGTTCATGTTACATATGTGGACAAAAATGAAACGAACCTGTTGACAATCTATAGATGGAGGAGATATCAGTAAGTCCCCAGT
>JABCKV010000092.1:49289-67141 GCA_018282005.1 Asterophora parasitica
AGTAGCCGATAGTGCGATCTAGGACATCCATACCAGCACCACAGTACTGTACGCTTCGACATTTCGTGCACTTGCGGAGCGTGATACCCTCGCCACTCTTGAAACATGTGTAGCAGGCTTGGCCCAAAACGGCGGTTATTGGTGGTACGCGTTCCATCTTGCTGAAATCCATGCCACTTCAAAGATGTAGAGAGATTGACTGATTGAAGGAAGAGCTCAGGTTACGGACCGGTGTGGCCTCACTGGCAGAGACTTGGAGGGTAGAACCGAACAATGTTTTCCAGAGTACTTATAATATGAGCTTGTACGTTGGAAGGACTGCGAAACTGCACTCAGCCTGTTAAAGCCGGCCAACTGAGAAACAAATACAGCTAAACATTCATCATCCTTGACGTTGAACGGGAACCTCATTCGTCGACATTGTGAACGACACATGTTGTACGTATTGAGATGTGAGGGACATGTGTAGGTAACATCGAAGGTGTTGGAATGATATTAAAGCCTGCAGAATTGAGGCTATACTCCTACGCCACCTCAGTGACGTTAGTCATTCGTGCAGATAAAGCTCACAGTTTGGAACAGAATCGAGGCAAATGTTCTCTTGTGAAGACCCGCTCTGGGAGTCGCAGAACACTAGTTTTCTTTGAGAATCGGACACGTTGCGTTACCGAAAATATCAATCCTTCATCCCCTGCTCTACAAGACATCAAGTACTCGAGCTTGTCAACTTAGCAGCCATGCCATACATTATTCCGCCGAGTCGAGAGTCACCTTCAACTATGATCAATAACAAATCAGCGACATGGCAAAACATACAGTGGTATGGAAAGGACTCACCACTCGGAATCAATCGAGCATGTCGAGGTCGAAATCCCGCATGTCGAGGTCATCGTAAAGCCCGAAGTCGCGCTTCGCGTGATCCCCACCGGCAGGACGATACGGTTGATGCCAATTAGACTTGCTTGGGTCAAAACTCTGGGGAAGGCCTAAAGCCTGATGTGTGGATCCCCTGGGCTTGCGAGCGGAAAATTGGCTGTGGCCGGGATACGTGTTGGACTGGCCTGAGGGTTTGTTGTGAGATGATCCGCTGGTTGCGTTGTCGTCTTTGCCATGCGCAACCAACTCCTCCTCAAGCTCGCGAGCGTACATCTCCTCATCGAAATCGCGTTCTTCAATGAGACTACGCCCCAGACGGGCTAGATCCATCCCATCGGACATCACGCCCCGCTCGACGAGCTCCTCATTAAGGGCGCGAACGAAGATCTCGTTGTCAAAGGCGCGCCCAGAGAGGAGCTGATTATCGAGATCCCGTCCTGTGGTGAGGCGCTGCAGGTCCCTGGGTAGGGGTCTTGAAACCTTCGAATCGATGAAACCATTCGGAATAGGCCTACGGACGGAGGCGGCGTAAATTTCGTGGTACGACTTTCCTGGGACTCCAAGGGTATTAGGAGTCTTGGATGGAACCCTCTTCGGATTTTTCAATCCGACATCGACGCCCCGACGCTCGACGGAAGGCTGAGAGGTGCTTTGGCCAAGGGGAAAACCAGAGGCGAGCGTAGCACCGCTAACGCAAGCAATGAGGGTAGCCTGGGAGTATTTCATGATGAAGGTCGAGACTGGAGGAGAGGCGGCAGACTGAGTGAGTGAGTGAGTGGCGCAAAAAGCTCAGAACCAGCTGAGATATGGCGAGCTGACTGTTGTGCGGCTTGCTTTTATATGTAGACAGAGCTGGGTCGGATATATTAACATCATATTAGCCATGATGGTCCTGGGTAGGTCCTGGGGGTAACGACGCGTCTCTAGAGCTGAGTCTGATCTTGCAATGAAGGAATAGATGATGCGATCATCAAAAGTTTTGAGCACTGCCCACGCTTCTGTATTCGACTCCGTGTTTGAGATGTGAATGAGAAGTGCAGCAGGTTCAGCGAATTGTGAGATTTACAGAAATGACGGAAAACAGCAATCTTGAGAGGAAACAAGATATCGCTAAGGATGGAAGTTGGGAGTATTTGATGAAACATACATAATGTCGATAGATGGCCTCCTCCTTCTCAACCGGTCCAGCTACGATTAATTCAGAATTAGTGACGAGCAGGGTATACATGAAAAGAAACATACACAGCAGGTCCAGGAATGGGGTAGGACTGTGTATTTAAGGTCAGCAATTATATAGGGAGATACTTCAGAGTTACATACGCCAGTGTCTGTAAAGAAGAGGGTTCCGAGATCATGTTAACTTCGAGAAAGAAATAATAGAATGCACTGGTGTAGACATCGTAGACAATTCCTGAAAGTATCAATCTCGTCGTGAACGGCATCTAGAATCTCAAAACAAAGGACATACCGGGGGTGGAGGCAGTGTAGGCCCCAGGGAAGGAAACAAACGACGTGGGAAGGGCTGTTCGGGAGCCGGTAACCTCGACCCGGATGCAGCTGGGGTAGACTTGGACACCAGGGTACGAGTAAACTATGCGCCTTGTTAGCATTCATACACCAAGCTGGTCAAAGGGACCCATATACCAGCGTGCAGAGCAATGCTTATCATAGTCCCGAGTGAGTGCTTGAGTTTGAATGGTACCATCCGGGATATATCTTACCTCTCGTGTCTAATGATGTACTGGCCAGGCTTCCAAGTTCTTGTGGATCGTGAAGGAGTAGGTGGAGCCATTGGCGTAGAGACCGTCGGTGGCAGTCCACTTGCCGTTAGGAATGAATGTCCGCAGGCTTTCTGGAGCAATGCAGAACTTACTCGATAACGCGAGGTTTTCGACCGGTCCTGCAATACCGTGATATAGTATTCAGGAATTGTTGACGAGTCGACATTGTCATGTTAAGCCCGCAGTTTCCGGGATTCTTGCGAACGATGCGCTGGGGCGCAGGCGAGGTGTAGCTGTAGATACATCGTCAACGGCTCTATTGGGAGACGCTGATAGGAAGATACGTGCAGGTCCTGGTACGGAAGGTATCCAGTATGTACAAGAATGTGGCGTGATCGATAAAGCAGCGGAGCGTCCATAACTTCGGATAATGTCTGGGGTAAAGATGACAGCCGATGAGCAAACGATGGAAGTCATGTTTCCGGAGAGGGAAAGTGAATGCCACCTATGCCCGTCAAGTCAAGAAGCGGAGGCGTATTGCAAGAGAAGAATACAAATGGAGGGAAAAGCTCTCTAGTCATCTCCGGCACTACAAAACTTAAAGTGGACAAGCCACAGTGTATTGCCGAGGTTGTTGCCCGCGGAAAAACGCCATCTTGGGACATGGCATGACGATCGATTTCCATGACTATGACCGCCGTAGTACCTAGCAGGCCAGAGTTGTCGGTTCAACCTGTGCGCAGCAGAGTCTCATCGCAGGAACAGCAACTGACGAGATCAGAGCCATTGGTGCACCGGTGACCGCACTCCCAAGTCACAACTCTTGGGGTACATGGCTGGTGAGGTTATGAGAGGAATTTCGTTGAGTTATTCCGTAGACAAAGTATAAGCCCACTACTTGGACGGCAAGCCCGGTTCAATATAGCTGGTTAATTACAGTACAGTGCAACCGACGACCGTCCGTTTGCGCGGAGAGTACTTGGCCGCCCGCACAAGCTGCAGAGGGCCTATACATCTAAGTGCCAGCCTGAGATTTATCGGACAATGAAAAACTTTGCGAGAAGTTTAGCGTGAGCGTCAAGCAGCAGTGAGCGTCCGACCCAAGTCCGACCAACTTGCGACCAACACGTCCGAGTCCCATCAACGAGGCACTGGCACGTGCCCAACGCGTCGCGAGAGCTGAGACTCAAAGAGTACTTCAGCGGTTAACGTTGTACTTCAGAGGTCATTCCGCGAAGCACAGGTATCTGCAACTATAGAAGTTTTCGGTAAAAGCTCTCTTCCAATGGTAGGCGCAATTGCGGTGGATGACGACGGACCCAGTGGGTCACCCGAAGGTGGTGTATTGGATTTCGCTTTCTCATCCGGTGGGTGTGGCATCGCGATGAGCACGGCGACCTTAACACGTGAAGGGGGCTCGGTCTCCGCCGCCTCAGGTGCCAATCGTACAGTAGGCGGGTATTGAATGATTGAGGCAGGACCCGGAGCTAGGAAGCGGAAGATCTTCCGTATGATGTTGTCAGAGACGATTACGGCAGGCGCTGCAGGACCTCCTCCGGGTGCAGTCGGCGTGGACTTGGTCTTGGGCACGTACGACGCGGAAAACGGGCGAATCGAGTCCCATTCCCACTCTGTTTGGGTCTGGGGAACGCGTGGTGCCTGGTCTGTATGCCCCGTGTGCGCCTCCCACATCACGGGCTTCTGACTTAGGTCGACCTTGCCGCGCCCGCCGAGGCCGAACGGTCCTGTTCCGCCTGGTGAGGGGGGCAGCCAGGTGCCGTTTGCGATGGCCTCTTCGATGAGGCGGCGGTGCCGCCGTCGAAGGATGAGCGAGCGAAGGATGATGGCGCCGCTTACGGACAGCAGCAGGACAAGGGTGGCAAGAAATGTGTAGACTGCGGAGTTTCGAGCTCAGGACTCGGAGATGAAATCCACATGAAACTACGCACGATATAGTGATGCCGATGAGCCGGGTCCGTTAGGATTGAACCCTCCCCCACCACCCCCACCACCACCTCCTCCTCCTCCACCGCCCCCAGCACTGCTCGTCGTCGTCGCTGTCGGCCTCGTTGGGTCCGAAAAAGTGGGGAGAAACGGAAAGCCAGTCGTCGTCGGATCTGTTGACCTCGATGACGTTGGGGTGAACGTTGAGCTCGTTGATCCCGTGCTTGTCCTCGACGAGGCCGATAGAGGGGTAGATTCCGACATGGAAGAGGTAGCCAGGAATCGTCTTCAGTTAGATTCTGGATAATCGAGTATCACTCAGCAACTCGGACCTCGGTGGGTGCACAGGTTTCGAAGCTATGTAATCGTGTGATGCGTCTGTTGTGGGTCGATGTGCAGGTGCGAGCTTGGAACACAGCGAGAGAGCACACGGCGGCTCAAAATTGAGCAGCGCTTCCCGTCGTGGCCGTCGATAGCGACCAAGGCTGTCGTACTAGTTCGTTGTCGGTGTCTGAGTCGAGACGACGGTCGTCGACAAGAGCAATCATTTATCAAATGACAAAAAGATCCTCCCGTGGCCTCGGATCAAGGCGGGACTCGGACCCGGGGCTCTGGCTCCCGAACGTCCACCCACACGCCCCCTGTCCTGCTTCAGTAAATGCCAAAGGGAACCTCGTGGGAATTGTCGACTTTTGGAGCAAATGAAGTGCAAGTGTGCAATAACGCTGAACGCAAATATCATCGCGCAGGATAGGTATTCTTGTATACATATGGATAATAAATTTAAATCCTTCATCCGCAGCAGACGGCAGGTCCAGGAACCTGATTCGTGACATGAACGGGTGTTCAACCCTTTGAGAGAGAGCGAATTTACCTTGTACGACGTCGGAATGGGGTAGTAGATGTTGTCGGTGAGGCCGGGGTCTGATATTATATATGTAAGTGACCATTTGAGTGTGATATCATACCGCAGCTTACCGTTGGCAGAGACCCCTATCCGGGAGGCGAGACCTTCGCAGGGTTGCCGTTTCCGCCCCGCCAGTGACATTGATCTGTGCGCACGAAATGTACCGCTGGGGAGCAACGGCGACGTGGAGACCAATATGTTTAATACGAACAAGATACCGTAAAGGATTTAGATGATGAGATATTTTCATTCGAGCGAATAGTCGCATCCGACGCCATATCTCGCCAGAGAGAGTAGCGGCAGCGATGATTGTCTGCAGCTTAAGATTCTCAGTGGTTCGGAATTTGAAGGGGTTGAATGTGGCGCCAAATTCGGCGATCTAGAGTGTTATGAGAGAGACGTCACAACATCGATTAAAAGTGAAAGTTGATTAAAAGTGAGCTTTACGTACCTTGAACCAGTTAGTACCGCTCCCATCCCATTTGGCCACGGCCCCGGGGGCTTTTCCAAGGCAGATGGCCGCCGACCCTGGTGATAGATGGTGTAGTCAAGCTTGAAGCCGGTGGTGCTTCTGGCGGCGACATTGACGGTCTGGGAAGCGGCTGGGGGCTTGGGGTTGCAGCGGATATCGTTGGTGGTGGCGCTCTCAATAGGAGAATTGCCGGAGGGCTGACGGACGGCCGCGTTGGTAGTGGTGCTTCCGGCGATGAGGGTCGTTCAGATGTCTGGTAAGATGATTATAATGGAAACTCGTGTGTCAAAATCAACACGTACAGTGAGCAGATGCACTATTGGTGACGACGGCGAGACTGAGGATTCATCTTGCTGTAAGTGAACTCGGATGAGTTACGGAGAGAATGTTGCTTCGCATTTACACCTCACGACGAAGCCTCGGAAGGCGTCCATCCGAAAATACTGAGAATCTACGAATCCATAGAAAACATCGGCAAAATAGAACCAAGCCTAACAAGCCTTTGATGAACACCGTCCGAGAAAGTCACGGATGACCGAGATTGAAGAAAAACCGAGTGATGAAAGGTACGAAAGGCGAGGAAATGCCACCTATCATTTTTAGTGGTAGTGTTTAGTGCCCAACGGCCAACGACTCAAGAATGGCGCGTTATGACCTGCGCCACCTTTATTATGGCATTTAATACCTCTATCCGTCAGATTCAAACGCCTACGGAGGAGCTTCCGCCAGTACCAATCGGTGGTCGTTTCAGGGCCTCGGCGAAGGAATGGATGATTGGATGTCGCTCAGAAAGAAACAGCGAAATAGCACACAAGAATGTCGAAAAGACGCCGCAGAGAATTTGTTCGAGGATTGTTGTGCGACCATGCGCGGGGGGGAAATACCTATAGAGCTGGTACCTGCGCTTCTACCTCTCTCAGGAGCAGTACTTTTGGACCTTGATATCATTGCTTATCACTCGTCCGTGGAGCGGACAACGCAAGTATTGCTCAGCGTTATACACAGGATGCGACGATTCCGCCTTGAGAATCCTCGTTACCCAACACAGATTGAAGAGATTCTCTCTGTCATGGCAAACCCTGCACCGCTTCTCGAAAGTTTGGAACTTCATTCGCTTCCCCGAAAGCGTGCTTCAATCCTGCCAGACAACTTGTTTGGAGGGGTCGCCCCACGGCTTCAGGCATTGGACCTTCACGGATGGTTCCTCTCGCCGGACTCCTGGCACATACTTCCGACCTTGACCACGCTCAAAATGGATTATCTATCAAATCTAAATGGTGGTCCGTCTCTTTTTGAGCTCATCAAATTGCTCGAAATGGCTCCCAACATCCAAAACCTGTCACTGAGCAGTGTTCATCGTGATACATCCACTCCCATACCCGACGAGTACACTGTCCGCCTTCATAACCTCCGACAGCTTCGCATTTGCGACACTCTTTCGCGATGTACCGACGTTATTGAGCGTCTGCGCTACCCTATCCTCACACAATTTACTCTCCGGATACATTCTCAGTCAGGATATGACAACGACCACTATGGAGGGTATATAGCCTCTCTCCAACGCATTGGTGGGCTCGCGGCTGCATGCATGGCACCTCTTTGCTCCCTTCAATTGCGAAGAGAATCGTACGGCGTTTATGGTCTCGAAGGCTGGACACAACGATACGCACATCTACACGCCCCAGTAGATGTTCCGAACATGAAGATAATCATATCTTGCTTTCCTGACCCCCCGACTGCTCATGACCCTGACAAGCACTATTTCTCCGGGTCAATTCGCGCGATATGGGAAGTCCTCCCTAAAACCAACCTTGAATGCATATATCTCGAGGGCACAATTTTTTCCCGTCAAATTTTCCAAGAAGCTTTCGGCGATAACCCATCACTGAGAACCATCAGCATTGCAGATGATGAGTCAGAAGTCGTGGAGAAGGGTATCCCTCGGAAACGGGACACAGAGAGGATGGGCGCTGTGTTGCTTGGGCACGATGCGCTGAAGTTCAGGTCTCTTCAGACTTTGGTGATCAAGGAGTGGAATTTTCACGAGTACGGCGCGCTGGAGGCTACTGCGCTGTGGCATTGTGCCTCGACACGCCAAGCGAACGGGGCTACCCTGCGAGCGCTTCATATACTCAAATCAGTCGGTTTTGAACAACTGCATTGCAAGGAACAGGCAGAGGTGACCTTTGCGATCGATAGTATTCGCGAGATTGTTTCGGAAGTATACTGGGATGTACAGGACAAAGCCGCTGCAGCCTAACTTAAAGAGGGGGGCTGTCGATAAGGCCGAGAATTCGAGTGGGCACCTCCACCAGGATATCTGTGCACAATAATTGACCTACTTGCTACATGTCGACTTTTTTGCCTAGCGGATACTTTCATCATAGCCCACAATATAAACGTCGACATCCTTTTGCAGTTGTGACAGGATAGATGGCTCAATACTCTTGGAATACTCGAAATCCATCATGGCGGCGCTACTACAGAGTCTCCATGGCTGAGATTTCAATCCGAGATCAGCTCTAATTTTCTTGTATGGCGCGGGCGAGTCAAGTTGACTTGACATCGTGCGCTGTTGGCGTGAAATCCCTCTTGGCGACTTGAGCGTTAATCTTTTAGCGTAGCTATCTCATAAATTGCCTCCTAGAATGGGCTCATGCCTTAGCGATGACCGCCAGGAAATGAAAGGGTTGAAACCTACCAGAGTCATCGTGAGGCAGAAGCTGACAGCGACTAGGATGGCTTTGACCTCCCGGCGCGTGTAGACGGGCGTATCTCTCAATTGTCTGCACCTGGCTGATGATATACGCCTGCGCTTCCTGCGCTTATCTTTTAAGTGGCGTCGACGGAGAGGGCAATGCCTGCAGCCTGGTGGAACTTTTCGACTTGACGAAAACGAAAAGTGTCGCGGATGGTTCTATCCATGTATTAATGGGGTTCGTTTAGAGGGATGCACAGAGAAAAAACGCACTTGAGGCATCCTCGAGGGAGCCTTCGATTATTACACACTTGAACAGGTCTTGGTAATTTGCACATACGCGCGATTTCAGGCGAGCGCCTTTATAACATGGAGCAAACTCCTCCTTTCTCGGGCTGACGTATCGTAGTGGCTCTTTTTTAGACACTCGCTGTAGGGCGTGATCCGGGTACGACTGACTAACCCCGAGAAGAGATTGGAGCAGCTGCTCCGCCCTTGAAGAGCAGTCGTTGACCGGCATTTCTGGAGCAAGTAACAAGGTCCTGGTCAGTCAGCAGCTCGTGACGACCCATAAACTTAGTACCGTAAAGTCTCGACCGGAGGCCAGGCTAGTGGTGAGTCACTTTCCAGCGATTTCCCTTCGAGGACATCTTCGTTTAGAGACCTCACCAAGCTCCACAGAAATAAATCCACGAGGCCATTCGGTCCTGTGTGCTCAGCCGCTCTTTAGGCTTTTGGTGATCCTAGCTTGTCGGGTGGGCGCTAGGGCTGTCAAAGATCATTCAAACCGACAGTAGAGTCTCTAGAAAAGGCCCGGAAAAAGCGAGGTGTGCTGTTCCGCGCATTTAGTTCTGGAGAGGCATGTGGCTTCGAGCGAGAACTTGAACGTCCGTCAGCTCGGATCTGTCACGAGCAGCAGGAGCCGAGCTTAATGACTGACCTCCATGGAAAGAAATTGTGGGTCCTAAGGCGTCTCCTTTCAGACCACTCGCGGTGGCCGCTAGTGAGTCCTCGGGAAACTCATCATTCAATATTCAAGGTTTAGCTTGTCAGGGGTGCTCAACATCCATTTCATTGGTAATTGACACGTTGTATGCCCAGCGTGAATCGAGGTTTCCTCGAGGTGATCGATCAGCGACTGAACGGAGAATGGGCTTTAGATGCAACGTAGACTGTTATTGCTGGAACACAAGAACGAGGGTATTATGGTTCAAGAGTCTGGTGTTATCGTAAATAGAATATCCTGATAATGTCAACAACGGCTTTTTGAAGGAAGTTTGGATATTGATAGAAGTGAAATACCACAACTCACTAACACATCAGAAGGAAGGTGGCTTCCCGGGTATACATACATTGCGGCTAGACGTACATGAGTGAGGAAGAAATGGAAAGTTGTCGGGTTTTGAATGAGGGTGGCTATGCATTGTTCCCGACATAAACGCTTGCTCTAGGGTCCCAGCGGCCATGCAATGGCTCGAGAAGGGCCTTGTTGGCAAAGCTAAAGAGCGCGCTGATGACGAGTATCGCAGTGAGGACGATCCAACCCAACCAAGCGAAGGCAAGCAGAGCAGAGAGAACCCGACAAGCCTGGTATTGGTGGCAGAAGGAAAGGTCTCCCCAGATTGACTAGCAAGGTATCAGATTTATTTCGATGTCAGGAAGTTGAATACGTACCGAAGCGACTGCAGCACCAATGATCCAGAAGAGCCACAGGAAGGCAAGACCGATGATTTCTCCACGAAATGTTGACACGAGGCGGCTTTCAACCCGTTTGTGAATACAGAAGATTCTGGATACGCTATTGTAAGGCAGGCATAGAGGCTTCAAAGTCGCGTACGTACATGAAAGCACACCATGGTACAGTTATCAAGGTGGTAAAAAGCAGTTCGACGATGATGGGGTCTGAGGAGAGTTAGAGAAATGCCATTATGCGGGGATGTAAAGAGCCTCACCATAAAAGCTGGTTCCCCCATTCAAAGGATCTCCAACAGGTAAATGGGTTGTATAGCGTAGTCTCGCCGCGGACAGACAGAAGAGGATGAAGGAAAACAATCCCTGTTTAAACACGTAGTTAGTCGTCCAGGCCATCAAGCTTCAAGGTCCATAACTTCTGCGAGGTATACTAACCAGAGTGACGTAGAGTCCGATGCGAAGAGGGGGTAAATCGAGAGCCATGAGGATGCAGCCAACGCAGATGAAAAGTCGAGGAAGAGGATTCGACAGGTATAAGCGGATTTTGAAGGGAAACTGCGTGAGGCACAACGCAGTCGTCCGAGTCTGAGCACACGGAGTTTCCTCATGTTCTTCATCTTAGTATTACCGCCCAGCGCCTGGTGCAGTGTGGGTTGATCAAATAACGTTGGCCACAGAAGTTGGAACGTGCTGACTGAGGCTAACAGCTTTGCCGTGATCCGGCTAATGGCTCTTTCCCAGCCCTTTCAAAAACTTGAACCGCTTTCGACCTGCTTTCGACTCTCTTGACATGCCAGCGTCCCTACTTCCAACAAATTGCAGGCGGACCAGCTTATTCTAAACTCGGTCTACTTTCTGGGACTTTTGTTGGGGAATCTGTGTGTACTTACGCACAGGACACAGCGACGAGTCGGAGTCGCTCCCGGAGATGACTGCGGGTACTTTGAAAGCTCAATGCCGACCCACGCTGTGAAGCCGCACGGGCAGCGGACTGGATACATTTCGCTTGGGCCACTCTCCGTACGAGGGAAGGAATCGTCGCGCCACACAGCCCGACTTTCGGATTCCGAGAGATTTCACACCAATTTAAGCCCTAGACATTAATGCGTCCCTAGGCCTCGAAAAATAGTCTCCTTGTATCCGGCGGCACTGTCTGAGTTGTTCCACTGGCCTTCGAGATATACATAACGTCAGCATTTATCGTTGTCTCAACGCGATGTTAACGTGGGCCACCGTTATTGCTGCGCGGAAAGTTCGCCTTCAGTTGGAATTAGCCTCCGCACATGTTCTTATACACGTTAACGGATGGAAAGGAAACGACAATCATGCGCAGTCGTATGGATGGAAATTTCCTATGGCTCAGTTTCACGGCACCGAACCAAGACATTCCGATCCATTGTGCTGATCCCTGAGCGGCTTACAACACAAGACGTCACTTGGACCACCAAGTGGTTCCTTTATAAAGTTGTCGGTGGAATCCAAGACACCAGAAAACATGGCCTTCCACCCCGTTCGCATCGCTCTCTACTCCGCGCTGGTAAGTATGCAAAGCTCACAACTTTCGTCAATCTTACCTGTGGATTTAGGCTATTTTTTCCCTCATTCTCATTGGCTTGACTTCTTCAAGAATCCACCATACAAAATCGTTACGTAGACCAGATCCTCTCCACGGCCGTTCGTCATCATACTATGGTGCGCGCCTTCCTGCTCCAGCTCTCCGACTTACCCAAATTATTAATGATGAAATTGTAGACCCAACCGTCGTGGAGCTCCTCGTGACAAGCATCTTCTCCTTCCTCTGGGCAATCCCGCTGTATGCGCATTCTTTCTCCATCAAAGCACGAGACCCACTCATTTCTTTCAACAGCATGCTTTGCATTGGGGCTCGCACAAAAGCTGGAGTTTTCGGCTCCTTCTTGGTCGAGATGTTGGGTTTATCCATCCTTTGGGTGATGTATCTTGTCGGCGCGGCTATCTTCAGCGTAACTATAATTTCTGTAACCCGTTTTGCTGTCTCTAATGTGCTTTCATTTGTAGCACAAATTCCACGGCGTGTCTTTCTGTCGGGGGTTCTTCAATCAGTGCCGGATTGTTACAGCTATCATGGCCTGGTCTTGGATCAACTGGATTATTGTCACCTTCCTCCTCCTCGCCAGTCTTGTCAGTGCCTTCACGGGTGGAAACAAGGTCACTGGCCCTCTGCATGGACAAGGTGCCGCCACTGCTGCAGGTGCAGGTGCAGGAGCGGCCTATGGAACGACGCGCGCAACTGGCGGGACAACTGGTGGTGCAACTGGTGGTACACATCACGACACGACTGGTGGTACAACTGGTGGTACACATCGCGACACGACTGGTGGTACAACTGGTGGTACACATCACGGCACGACTGGGCCGGAGACGAGAGCAGTCGATGGTGGTGGACCTGTGTCTACCGGGGGTGGGGCTCCTGCTACGTCGGCCGTCTAAGTCCTGGAATCCTTATTTCGACAACCCTCTGACCCTTCTTTCGATGAACCGATGCCACTCCAATGCATTAATGTATAATACTCTAGCCTTTGCCTCGCCTTTCAAAATTTATGGTGATGGCCATAATGTTTCGCACCTCACGCATTCACGAGTGTATTTGAACGGTCCTCAGTAGTATCATCAATACTATGTATGACGATGGATCGATCTAGTCTGCCAGGGGCTGTCTACTGTCGCTACGAAACCAGCGGAGCAACAGGCGATCCACGAAACTCCTCTCGGGTTCCACCCGAGGCCGCAATAATGATCTGTATACCCTCCTTGACGACCTTCCTTGTAGCTTCTTTGTCTCCCCACTCCACCCGTGGAGTCCACACAACGAGATGTGTTCCCCAATGTACCAAAGCGTTTCGCGCAACCTGCTCGTTATCGATTGCTTCTTCCGCATACGCCTGGAGGAAGGTATTTAACACCGTGGACGCCGAATCCTCCGTGGAAGGGATGAAGCGCCTGAGAAGGTCCACCTCGGCGCAGAATTGACCAATTTCGACCCCGGGTACACCCAGCTTCGCAAGCTCCCAGTCGAGGACATATAGTTGCAGGAGCCGCTGCTCCTTGTCGACATTCACCATGATGTTACCTGGCCAAAAGTCGCCCATAACGAACTGGTGGAAGGTTAGTAATCCAGAGGGTGAAGTTATGGGACAGTACGCCACTCACAACATCGCGGGCAGTAAGCATAGCCTCCTTGGCCTCTTCTGCGACCGTTCTGACAACATCCACATCCGCCTCTGATACTGCGAGCGGCGGGTTTGCCAGCGCTGGAGGTACGGCGTCCCCTTCGTTCGGTTTGAGCGTCGACACCAAGCGCCCATATGTCGCCCACGCCGACAACTGTACCGCCTGTGTGTTCTTCGCGAACTTCTCGAGAATGCCACTAGGGTTCGCGCGGCTCCATGTATGCATCTTTCCAAGGAAGTGCCCAAGAGCCGCACCGATTGTCGCCGCAAGACCTGGCGCCTTTGATGTCGACGCAGCGCCTCGGCTGAGGAAGTCCTTGAGCGTGAGGGTATCGGCGCCGCAGTCCTCCATGATAAGTACATTGTGCTCAGAGTCGAATTTGTAGATGGTGGGGACGGTTACAAGTGAGTCTGGAGGTAGCCAGGCCTTCACATGCGTCATTGCCTCATACTCGAACGTCTAAAAATACCCATGCAATCAGTACATGCAGTGTGATATCAGATATTCGTCTGCTAGAGGATCTACCTACCTGGCGGTCGAGCGAAAATGCGATTGACGGGAGATTCTTGATGAAGGGTTCTGCATGTTTTAGCACCAGCGTCTCCTGGCCCTCGAATGGCGTAGCCAGGTGAATCCTGAACGCAAAGTTCCCGGTTCCCCCGCTAAGGGATGTAACAGTTTCGCTGGAGAATGGCGTGTCGGCGAGGTAAGCCTTGACGCCCAGCTCGGTGGTCAAGTCGTTCTCGGTGGTAGCCGTGATCGAGGTCATTTTTATCGATCGGCTTGAGCTTGAGCTTGATCCATCAGCTTCAAATCAGCTTGTTGTATTTACCTTGAAATCGGAGGCGGAGTCATTGTCAAACTGCGAACGGGACCGACGAAAACTCAACGTTCAACCATAGTCACCGGATAATCAATGGCTTGTCAGGATGAGAGCGACCCGGATAATAATAGCATGTGGATGACACATATGTACAATTCAGTACCGATTACACTGTGGCACATACGGCCCATTGTTCTGTCGTGCTCGCTCAAGCAGTGTTATCGGCCTCCTTCATTCTCACCCAAAGACCGCCCTTGATGCCGAAGGTAATTAGTCCAAAGCCGCAAGTCGGATGGAAACTACTCACATTTGCATACATGGTCAAGTGGATCTTGGGGTAGACTCTCTCAATCGTCTTCCTGCCAATGCCATCAGCCCAGTGCGCAGGAGGTATCGCCTCAGGAGGCGCCGCATCCTCGGCGAGGGAGATCGAGGAGAACTGCTGTAAGAAACGAACGACCATGAAGGACATCTCGTTATACGCAAACTTTGCGTGCGGATCAGCCAAGCCTGCAAAGCTTCAGGGAAGGAGGACGCACCTGTTGTCCAAGGCAGATACGAGGTCCCGCATTAAAGGGAAGGAAGATGAACGAGTTCTTGACGAGGTACTTCTTCAGCCTGTCGTCCAGGAAGCGGTCAGGATCGAATTCTTCCGCTGTGAACAATTGAACTTCGTCAGCCATGAAAATCCCATAAGGTGGGAGAATTCAGACCATCTGGACCCCAAAGGTCTTTGCGCCTGTGCATGATAAACACAGAATACAGGACCCTGAACGGACAGTAAGTTGGGCATTCTAAACAAGCCTAGGTTCGTCGACTTACTTGGTTCCAGCCGGAATGTATATCGGTTTCTGATCAGGATCCGGAGATGACCATGTCGTGGCATTGATGTTCTCACTAGAATGTCAACTGAGCGTCGCGGTAAACTAGTAGTAATGTATATTACCGAACGTTGAATGGACTGTAAAACTTGTGATCAGCTCAATCAAGGGAATGAGCAAAGATTAGAACGTACACGATTGGGAACAGCCTCAGGGTCTCTGGAGAAAAACTACCATTGAACTGAAGTTCGCCCGACGAAGGAATTGAAACAAACCGTTGATGACAGCTCTGAGGTACTTCATATCCCTAATGTCATCGTAATCTGGGCGGCGAGTTGGGCCGACCGTGGCAAGGATTTCATCACGGAGGCGTGTAAGGACAGCAGGATACATGGCGAGGAAGTATACGATGAACGTCAGTGTCGCGGCTGTGGTGTCGCGGCCGGCGATCATAATGTTCAATCTACGCATGTAAGGGTGTGCCATTGTAGAATATCGAGGTCACTCACGTCTCGTCCTTGAGCACAACAGGATCTGTAAGGAGGTCAACTCTCTGTAGACCGTCCAGATGGATTCCACGCACCGGAAGTCAGGCTGACCAGATGATCAAGGAGGGTTGCACCATCTTCCACATGCGAAGGCTCGGTCTTCTCCTTCTCTGCCTTTGGCGTCGCATCCTTCTTGGCAATAGCCTCCTGGATAATGGGGTCGAGGTACGCATTGACAACCTTCATCGGCTCCTTGGTCTTGTCACCCCAAACCTCTGCGAGTGGCCAGATCCACCCAAAGCGCTCGCGGCTGGAAATGATCTCCTGGGCTTCAAGAAAAGCGCGCGCGAAGTCGTCAGCGCGGGCAGATTGAGGGGTTTTTGATTCAGGTGGAACGTATGATGCGTTGTGCGGGTACGGAAGGCCGGCTGTGAGACTATGGACGCAATGTCCAAAGAGGAATTCAGAGGCGGAGTCAAGGGTAAAGCGCGACATCAGGTCCTAGCAAAGTTCGTCCTTTAGAACACCATTTCTATCGGTTATGGAGTATTTGACGAACCTGAAAATCGATGGCGTGGCCGCCGCGCATGCGTTCTTTGATCAAAGCAATTGCGGTATCAGCATGGCGGTCGAAAAGCTCGAAGTCACTGATGCGGTCGCGGGTAAAGAAGGGGCGGGTCATGGATCGGTGAAATCTAGTATCATATTTATGAGACGCATTCCAGCTGGAGGATGTAAAAGAATCATTTACTTCCACATGTCCCCTGTTGAGGTGGTTAGTACCTGATGAAACGGCAATTATATCAAGGCATTTCACCATCTGAGTTGAAAACGCCAGAACCTAGGACAGTGAACATAGTATTATGGAACCGTTTGCCTGTAAATCAATATTGAGGCGGGACTCAGAGACTCGGTCGTGAATACTATGAGTTGCTTACCCTTCACATAGTTGTTGAAATCAGTTGCGAGAATAGTCTTGATGTGCTCCGGAGAGCACGTAAAAATCATGTCTGACCACAGGATACGCATGTTGACAATCGGTCCTTTCTCGCCGAACACCTCGGTAAGGCCGTCCGCTGGAAAATGATAAGTAGTGCTTAAACACACAGATCGAAGGCAGGATAAACACCAGGATATCCTGTGTCCCAAAGTGTTCTCGTCGTCGACAAGATGTCGATATTTCCGATGGACTTTCCATCGATTGTTGGCGCAAGACGAGCCCCAAATGCAGCGGCCTGTCGCTTGTGGTCAAAGCGTTTGTAGATGACACGGGCAATGGATAGGAAAGGAACAAATATAACGGAGCTAGAGACCAAAACCCAGGTAGAGATATTATAGTGGTAGGTGTCGCTCAATATCCGCATGGTGAATGCAAAGATGACGGAGGGCACGACGACCTTCACCAAGCTTCGAGCTATGAAGTCTATGCCTGGAGTGACAACGGCCATGGTGGTGTGGGCAAGACTTGTCAGGAGATACTGTGAAACCTGCCCGTCACCGAGGCGACATAAATAGTGGGGACAAGATCGACAGATCCGCAAAGTCCACGCAAGCTTTGCGGGGAAATAAGGAGGCCATCAAGCCAGTTCTAAATAACTGAATCGAATGAGATCTCGATGCTCTCGGCCCTTGGGATGGTCAGGCGATTTGAATTTTGGAACGTGAAAGGTGAACTTCGGGTAAGTCATTGGCCATAACCGGAGGGCTTGGCAGTCGCGAAACCGTGGTTAGGGTTTATATCGGCCGCCGCGTTGGGGTTGTCTTAAACAACGACGGCGAGAAAACAAGTAGAATGCGAGCGAGCAGAAACTGACAGTAATGACCAATTTTCCAGGGCCAGCGTTGGTTGGGTCCGATGATGAACTCATCGTCATGGAAGAAGAGGATGACGTGTTTGGTAGGGAGCAGTGCCAAACAGTCCGACTTGACCTTTTTACCCAAGCCATTCTCAAGGTTCAGATGAAGAACATCTCAAGAGCAGCGAAGACAACGATGATAACAATGAGGATGAGACTGATGAGGAGAGTGATCAAGTTGAGCCAGGAGATGGTGGTGTGGAAAAAGAAATTGAGGGCGACTTTGAGTGAGTGATTGTACAGACTTTAGCCTACTTATCATGCACATCATAATTACACTCCACATCATTCAGTCCCTTGGACAGGAATGCACATGGTCTCCATTTCTCATCAGCACACTGCAT
>JABCKV010000093.1:0-67109 GCA_018282005.1 Asterophora parasitica
TATTGCATTGCATCCAGTAATTCAGCCTGAACCTGTTGGTGTCTCTGTTCCCAAGCTAACTGCATATGCTCTAGCTGCTCAGCATTTCTTTGATGCTGCTGAAAATTATAATTGTGATGTTCCTGTGAAGCAATCTGTTCCATTTCTAGTTGCCTCTGAATCTCTGCCTGTTCTGCCTGCTGCCTTGCCTGCTGCTGAGCATCATGATTATGATGTTTCTGTAATGCAACTTGTTCTATTTCTAGTTGCCTCTGAATGTCTGCCTGTTCTGCCTGCTGTTGTGCTTGCTGCTGAGCATTATAGTTATGATGTTCCTGTAATGCAAGTCATTCCATTTCTAGTCATCTCTGAATATCTGCTTGTTCTGCCTGCTGCCTAGCCTGATATTCAGCCTGCTGCCTTGCCTGCTCTTCTTGAAGCATTTGCACTTGTTGTGTCTGGCACTGGGCCAGATCTTCATGGAAAAGTTGTGCAAGATACTCTTGATAATTATAGTGATGTGCATCAGCCTGCTCTCTTTGAACAGTATGTCCACAATGCAGATTATTTAGAGCACAATCAGCAGCACCTGAAATATTATAGTAAGGTCCAGATGGATGTCGAGGCTGTCTCCTCATATTTGGTGCAGGTGGCACATTCCTCAAAAGAGGATTCTGCATAGGTGCATCAAGATTATCTGGAATATGCACCTGAGGAATACTATCTACAGATATAAAGTGTGCCCAAGTTTGGATATCATCAATTCCAGTAGGATCATGCAATGCATGACCTCCAAAGGGATCAGCAGCAGCAGCAGGCTGCCCTACAGGCAGAGCAAATCTCACAGATCCAGAGGTAGAAGCAGATTGAGCACCCATAGCAGGGGCATTGCCCTGAAGAATTCTATCTACAGGTACCCAAGCTTGGGCTTCATCAATCCCAGAAGAATCAAGCAACTCAGGAATTCCAAAGGGATCATCAGCAGCAGCAGGCTGTCTCACAGGCATACCAAATCTTACAGACCCAGAGGAAGAAGCAGACTGAGCATCCATAAGAGGTGCAAATTGGAGAGAAGGTATACCAATACCTTGAAAATTAGGCTGGGGAATGCCTCTACAATGGTGATCAGGGTCAGTCATCTGTAAACAGCTCATGCAATCAGCAGAGCATGCATTCTGATGCTGGCTCTCTGGAGTCAGAGGTGGCTGGGAGGAAGGAGTTGAGGGAGGAACCCTAAGCAATCCAATTTAGCAGACAGAATGAGAGAAAAAGCAGAAAAAGATGAAATACATCTTAGATCAGAGCTGATCAGACAAAAGGGAGCAGAATGAACCCAATAGAGGTGGATGGCTCTAGAATTATGAATGTCAGGCATATGAGATCAGAAAAAGATTAGACACACCTTGAATCCAATTGGTTCTGATGATATACAACCTTAGCATATAGCAATGGCAGCAAAACAGGATAGAACACACCTGGGCAAGTTACAACAACCAATAGATCCAACAGAAATGGGAAGTAGGCTGGACAACTGCAGAGATCAACCTGATTAGATTGAATCAGCACAGATTGGAATCTTCTACAGGGTTGAAGGGTTTAGGAGCCTGATCCATGATATTAGAAATACTCACTGAAATGGATCAAGACAGTTCACAATGGTAGGCACCACAGAAACAGAGAAGGTAACCTGGATAAGCACAGATCAGCCTGATTAGATAAAGATCAGACAATCAGCAGAGCCCACAGGGATGGATGGCTCTGAAAACTAAAGATCCTAATGATATGTTGTCAGGAACAGCTTTTAGAAAAGCAGCAAGTGCCTTACAATTACAGGGCCCACAGAAACAGAGGAAGATGGAGGAGAGGGAGCTGGACTTGGAGATGGACAACGTTTTGAGGTCATGTAACTTCTCCCACAGGGTGGTGACTTTCTAGGCAGGTGACTCTTTACATGGGATGTGGATTTGAAAGCCAGCCAGATTAGCTAAGTTTTGTCAGCATTAGTCAGCATTACCAATCCTTAGTCAGAATTAGTCATTGTCCTCCCTTAAATTATAGATTACTTCCAATGCCTACTGTAACATTCATGCTTTCCCTCCTGCAGTTGTTCTCGGACCGGTGTGTGTTGGCTTTCCATTGGACACGCGACCAATTCGCTCGACCTCCCACCACAAGAATGCGATTTTCAGCCTGCTGTTCTTCACCACCTCCCTTACTTGGACTGAGTACCCTCCTGGTCTGCATGTCAATGGCATGTAGTGCCTGGGCCCAAGGTCGGTCATCGGAGGCAGCAGTAGCAGCCATCAAGAGTATGTCGACTCCGGTTCTTTCGACTTGGGTTGATCACGAATTCATTCATGCCTTTCATACTTCTTGCCATATCCTCTTTATTGCCCCGCCGTTATTGTATCACCACAAAACTAGATGAGGCTACTGAATGTATTCCATACTATTATGCTCCAGTTGGCACGAGCCTGGGTTCCTTTCCGTCATATGGTAACCTGCTCAAATCATAGCTGGCGACATGGATGCTCAAGCTAAATGGGCATCCATTTCACCCAACGTACCGACCAACATCCAATTAAAGGCGCGCTCTTAGTGGCTTTCAAATACCTCGTCGTTCTCACCTTCTTCCAGGGAACCAACCTGGGCGACTTCTCAAATTTCACGCCAACCTATTCAACGACTGACGACGACTGCTGGTGGACTTTTTGCCAATGTACGACATCAAAGCTTGTTGGACTGCCCCCGGATCTTGCATCTATTCCCGAGGTAAAGAGACTTTCTCGACATTCACGCTTTCACGACTAAAACATCTCCTGCACAAAGCCTCACACATTGGGATTTGGATTCGATGATGGCCCGAACTGTTCTCACAATGCGTTCTACGATTACTTGGAAAGCCAAAATCAGAGAGCCAGTAAGGCTGCTACCGTCATGCGCTAGCGCTGGATCGTTCAACATCTTTTCCAGCTATGTTTTTCATCGGAAGCAACGTGATGAACTGGCCTTTGGAGGCGCAAAGAGGAGTGGTTGATGGTTCGTTCGTTATGGCTTTTTCTCTTACTAAACATTCCGAATGCAGGTCATGAAATCTGTGTTCGTACGTGCTTTCAAGTTCGTTTCATCTTCCGTATAGGACTCAAAATTTCTTTTCTGAATAGACACTTGGTCGCATCGATACAGTGCGTTACCCTTCAGGTCTGAATCGTCGCAGGACGTGGCACTCACCAGACCGCTCTTTCAAGTCAAAATGCCTTTGCAGAACTGTACTGCAGTCAGTCAAGCCCCACTTGATGTATACCATCATGATCAATGCTCACCATGTCCTCCCGTCGACAGCTGTGCGTCCTTGAACCCCACTCCTTCTCGGTAGTAATCATTGTTGGCTGAATGTAGATGGAGGCGATCAAGCTTGTGGCAGGTGTTATGCCCGCGTGCTGGCGGGTAAGCAAGTCCATACGGTAGGACAAATGAGAAACCTTCTTGATGCACTTTTTATATTCTTCTTCCTGTAGCCTCCCTTTGGCGACGTGGATGATCATCCGATCCATTGCACACGGCCTTGGTTTACGGACAATTGGATGGCAGTATCAGGCGTGATTTTGAGACTCTACGAGGCCTCTGGTTCAATTCCTATCTCAGTGCTCTCAAGTTGAGAAAAAAATTGTATTTCTACTCTTCTAATTGTCACGGTGTTCACGGCCGACTGTGAGGCGCTAAAGGTACCTTTTTGTTCAGTTCCTGGCCCCTTGTGACGCTTTAACGGAACACTCGGTCGAAATGGTACAGTACCATGGAGGAAGCCGTTAGGTTTTATCCGCAGCTCAAAGTAACGTTCAAGGTCTTTGGTCTTTGATGGTCATGGATGCACTGTAGGGACATAATGCTGACCCATTTTTATGCAGCACATCGTTCCCCTCGGCGTAGCTTTGAAACTTGACACAGCCGTACGGAGAGGCCAACTATTCATTGCCCACCTTTGATCAAGTAAGTGATAAATCCGAGACTGTCATATTACCATGTATCGGAATGACTTTTCTGCTCAGACTCTCGTGGAATAACCCAAATGGGTGGCGGTCACAATCAGTCCAAAGGAGGAAGAGCTGAGCGGATTTGACCATTTCTCACCCCACTTCTGACCGGTTCGCTGGGTTGGTTGTTGGTTGTTGCCGTTGCGTGTCTGTCTTGATCTTCGAAGGAATACATTGTTCTAAACTATTTGTCGGCCGCCAGTGGTTTCGTCTGTGGATGTGCGTATCCTTTACCCGCCACTATGTTAGTTCCTGTTGTGCACGGCACGATTGCAGAATCCTTGAATTATATTTCTCTCGAATAATCTACACCAAGGATCTGAGACCTCACGCAGGTCCTGATTATGCACATCGATTGATCTACTTGCCAGTCAGTCTGCCATCATGTAAAACAACGAAATTTTCATTGTTAAGAACTAGATGATGATACGAATATTATTGTTTAGAATTTACGTGCCCTGCACCGTATGATATCTGGGCCGACGACACAAAAATCCATGGCTATATCACACTGGTGGCGCGATGACATTTTAAATTGCGGAAAACGGTGGATAGCGATTAGGGTATGTAGGGCGATATTATAGATAGCTTTAGAGCGCTCGAGTCCAAAAGAGTGGATGTAAGTGTGTATCTAGCTCAGAGCTCTGAATGCCAGACACGTGGCGATGCGCAGTGACAGACGAAGGGGAAGCTCAGAGCAGAAGACAAATGAAGGATACAACTTGACGGATAGGTATGTCGTCGTTCATCCGAGGAGCGTTCAATCGCACGCTTATTGTCGCGGTCGGTCAGCATTTCTGCCACATCTTCACTGAGTCACTATTGGTAGACATGCCACGTCAGTGACATAAGAAATGTCTTTGTGCGCATGTGAGCACGTACACAACCATTGCACGATCCTCGACGCTCGTCGGCCACGTTGATAGCCACTTCTCCTTATTCTTCCAGAAGTCTCCCATAGCAGCTTGGTACGTGCGAAGGTCAGCGAAACGTGTGGACTACCGCCAAAAGTAAACACATACTGCGAGATCCATCCAGCCATGGCTTGTCACCGGCACCATCAGGGAACCACCCGTTCGTCCCGCCGACAGCAACGTTCAGAATCAGGTAGAACGCTAGAAAGAAAATGATAAATGATTAGTCACCTGGCCAACGACATAATGGTAAGACGCTTGTACATTCATCGAATGGCGCAGCCTTCGTGCCATTGACCCAGGGATTATTCAGGATAACGGCCTGAGAGCCGTTCTGCACGACGGGCGGAAAATCACCACGTTCCCAAAAACTTTGCTTATCTAGCTTTAGTACGGGCATCATATGGTGCAGCCGGGTGTCGACGTAGATCCTTCTATACATCAAAATTATCTTTTGTGTCAAGAAACTTTGACGGGCGGAGCGGGTGGCGGGAAACGCACATAAATTCCTCAGTCCACTCGAGGCTGTAGGTGTGGAAGTCGGTATCGTAGGAGCCTCTTCGCAGGAACCATGCGCCATAAGTTTTGGAGACGGCATTCAGCCAGGAAACGGGACCCCAGTTCAATGAACCTCGAACCCAGTTTGTTCCTCTGGGTAAAAAAGCGTTAACATTTGAAGGAAAAGTGGCGCCCGAACGACGTACTGCTTAGGGTATCTCGGACCATTTCCCCGCGCTTCCATGATGTCGATTTCACCTGTGGGAGAGAGAATAAGCAAAGTGCACTGGAACGCCACAGCCGAGGCGATAGTTTAAACGCACCGCTTAGGGGCCATGCTCCATACTTGTTGTCGACAGGGAGCATCCAAATAGCAGGCCAGAGCTATTGCGAAAAGTTAGCAGTCGCCACCCGCGCAGATGTAGGTGCGGCTGACCCAATCACTACAAGAAAAGATTAACTCCCAATGAGAAGCCAAGGATGTTGCAAGTACGCACCCTCTAGGAAGTTTGGCCCTGACTTCAACCTTCCCGAACTTAATACTTGCGCTTCTTCTTGTGCTGATTCGCGCGCTCTGGACGGGATTGATGACCTCACCGGCTGTGGCATTACTGACGGCAGAGCAGGCCTTGATGTAGCTGTTGAGGTCGAAGTCGTCGTCGGAGACGATATTGCTAACGTTCGTCGGGGAGTCTGAAGGGTCGGAGTAGGATACCCCT
This sequence comes from Asterophora parasitica, assembly GCA_018282005.1. NCBI lineage: Eukaryota > Fungi > Basidiomycota > Agaricomycetes > Agaricales > Lyophyllaceae > Asterophora > Asterophora parasitica. The sequence continues at coordinate 6,145 of JABCKV010000093.1, forward strand.
CGCGTGATATTGTATGTGCACCCAGTGATGTTGTACACGTACCCGTCCTCAATGGCAGCTTCGCCGAGGTTATCTGAAGTGAGAGTGGGTGCGATGTAAAGATGGCCATCCTTGACGAATGAATTATTCCGCGAGGCAGTGGTCATTTCAAACTCGCCGTTACTGCATCAGAAGTTAGCCTGGAGCTCGTCTCACCCAGAAGTCAAAATGTACTCACCCGAAGCCACTCATGTCCACCTCTCGGAAGAATTTACCATTCTCACCAAACACGCCCTCCTCAGAGTCGAAATTTTCTTCCATGACCAGACAAAGGTTGTCTTTGATCATGGGAACATCGTGCCATCCAGTCACACACCGGAGAACTCCCAGTCCGATGCCAATGAACATAACCCCGTAGGTGAGGAAGTAAGCAATCCAGGAATAAGGGTCGCGCTCCTGAATCCAGGGCTTCTGCAAAGACCCTTGTGCGGCCAGCATGGTAGACTTTGGACGTACACGCTCGACCTTTGACGTCGGTGCGACGCTCATCATGGTGAGAGGCCTTGTCGGGGGAGATGTGAACGCCTCCCTCAGGCGAGCAGAAGATCCACGTTGAGATCCCAAATCGACAGTGCTGGGGCGACTGCTGTAGTAGCCACTGGAAAGCCGCGTCAAGTCTGCGACGCTGGTAGAGCGTGAGTTGATACCACTCCGCGGGGTGGCGTCGGGGAATGGATACTGATACTGAGAGCCATGTTGTGCATGTTGGCCAGGAGTCTGAGCAGGGGTGTCTCCTGTACTAGAGCCGAAGCTGATAATACTCTCAGGAGGCGAGAACGGATTAGCCTGGCTGCCGAAATTTTGGCTACGAGGGGTTATGGGAGGGGATTCGACGTAAGATAATGCGCCGGAGGTCGTGCGAGAATGAGACTGTGGCTGGCGTTCGGACTCGCCATCGGAGGAGGCCTCGACGATGAACTGAGGCTCGGGGGGGGTGAGCTTCTCCTTGTCGCCGTGAACGTTAATGGGGGCCGGCTTTGACATGCTCGCGCTGACAGTGGGAGTGAGCAGTGGGAAAGACAATTCAGCCTCGAAAGCAGATGGCTGAAGGTAAGATTATAAGGCAGCTGTGCGCTGACGTTGATGTCTGGCCGCTTCGATGGATGGGCACGTCCGTTCGTCTGTCCAATAAATGTCGTTGTACCTGGCCTCGAAGTACATATCCATTACCTGTAACGGATTTGAAGCCCAGCAAAACCGATGCCTTCCACTATATCCGATCCTTCTGGAGTTAAGGTTTATCGGGCTCAAGGCAGTTTAGGTTCCGTTGATTCCCCCATCCGCCTGGCAGCCGAGATGCAGGTCGATTCCGACTGGTGAGTCAGCAGTACGGCCTCCTGCGACTCGCGAGTCTGTCGGAAATTGGAAGCAGCTTTCATTAGTTTTCCCCGATGGATGTTCGCCAGTACGGCATGTCGAAATGCATCTTTCTGAACATGTGATCATACTGACACACTGCACGTTGATGAGCCTCCATACAGATGAGAGAAAAAGATCTGAAAGGAATGGCATAGAAACTCGCTCGATGCCGCCCAGAGTGTGCATGGGCTCATTTATGACCGGGTGGTGGCGCCTATGCCTGATAATCTTGAAGCGCTCCATGCTTGCTACCGCTGATACCGGCGGGCGCAAATATAAGTTAGGACCCACAACGCCTTCGACAGCCATACTATCAAGAAGCGATAATAATATCAAGTTGGTTCGTACCGCCTGCGTGCTGGTACTTCTTCAATGATATTCACAAGCGAAAACAGACATAGATCATGTTCCATAATGAATGTCGATCGGTCGCCCATGCGGTCGGAAAGCATTCGATAAGACATTGAACTCGGTAAGCTGAGCGCACAAAGAGCGAACATGCCTTGGATTGAAACGGAACGATTCTTCTTTCCACTCCGACGACAGGGGACAGATTTGACAACAGTGATGGATTTCTAGGATTCTGGATGGGATGTCACGACCAGAATATCACCAAGGCATCAGGATTATTAGAAGACGGTATGCCGAACAGGCTGTAAAATACGCCATGAGCAGAGATGTGCATGCGCAGCAAGGGGCGCTATGTATTCCAAGCGAGCGAGTGCATGAGGCTGGGGGTCGTAAGTCACCGTCAGTACTGCACAACGGTGACAGTATTATTTATAATATTATATTCCGTGTGGATAGCTCTCACGTTCACATGACAATTTCAAAGACAGCGGCGCGATCAACGAGTCCGGATGATTGAGGTAGTACATATGCCTTCTGTGGCCTAGACTGATTTCAAAGAGACTTGTTTAGAGACTTTGGTTTTTACTGGCCGTTTCCTGTCGCATATACTTACTATTCTTCAAATCTCGCCTTCAGGGATTCCTAGAAACACTATCTTGAAAACATAAGTTTGGAGTCCGACAACCAACTGACAACTTGAAGATTTAAAAGGCGGAAACGAAGCTCATATAGAGTTGCAAACAGTATAACGATAGGACCCACCTCATACGAAAAGATTACCCGTCAATGAGGCTCTGTACAGTGGCATTCTCAGCGCTACTACCATTCGGTTGGCCTTTGCCACACTTTCCAAGCCGTGCGATATACAGCTTTTGAAGGTGGCACGGTCTAGCATCGCAATCAGGAATTCGGTGACTGACGCGGCGTCAGGCTGATCCTTGATGGCATTATCAAAAACTCTGATATGTCCCCGGTGGGGACTCTAGGCAGCTTGAATGGCAGATCACAAAAGTGTCAAGTTGCTGTGAAGACCATAGGAGAACGGAGTCTGTAGTCGATTGGTACCATTCTGGCGATCTGAAAGAAGGTAGAGGTATCTCAAAGTGGAGGGAAGCGCTCTCCCACTCCTCGCGCCATCCCCCGAACGTCATCCAGCGACAGAATCATCGACAAGACCCCAGGCACAGCATCTGGCGCCGCCCATCCATTGTCACATATGTAAAATAAATATGAACTCTGAGCCATTGAACTCGGGCCGCATTTGGAGCCTGTGCGGTGGCAACTTTGAGACTTGGAGGAAGATGGGAGGCCGGTGCGGTAAGAGAGTCATGTAGTGTTTGTAGAATAAGTATCGTTGTTTAGTGTAGTCAGAATAAATCTTGTCGTGTACTGTATGCTCATGCGGGATCGTGAAAAAGAGAAATATTCAAGTTTTCCGCTCGTCCGGCGCGCCATCTAATCTAATCTGCCTGTACTAGCCCTTTGAAATATTCGTCGGCGTCAACCCCTGCAAGGTATCCGTTCAGATCCTGCAACCATATGCATGTGTGTAATGTACAACTCAATTTTTTGCATGAATAGTTTTATTGTACTGAGCAAAGATGGATTTCAAGCCTTTGGGATTTTCCTGAGCACACGCCCTATGTTCACAAACTATCCACTCAACAATATTGCCACTGGACACGCAAGCGGACATGCTTGGGGTCTTCCTGACGGTGTCGCGCCGGGATGGCATTTCGGTACCTGGGCGGGAGCGGGAGAAGGTCAGGAGAAGGCTAGCGCTTCCGCGATGCCTCGGGGTTCTTCTGATCGCCCGAATGGTACCAATCGACTAAACACTCAGGAGAATGCTAGTCTCCAACACGAGTCAAAGTACAGCGTTTTCAGGTGAAAGGAGATAGTACAACTGTACGACGCCCGTACAATGATACGAGCTGTGTGGGTGGTGAACGAGTCACACAGAGCCTGGAAGCTCATATCCCATTACTTACAGGAGACCTCCAAAAAGAGCCTGTTGCTCCCATGCCGAGCGCATTCAACAGGGGACACAGGTTTCTATAAATTCTAAAAACAGTATATCCTGTCTCCTGAGCTCGGCATTCAGCGCGCCATTCGTAGCCTCGGTTTGCCAGGGTACCAAGGTCGATCAAGGAATATGGAAGACCTGATATCTTCTTCGTTTGTACCTGCTGCTAATCCATCCTTTCCGTAAAACGTCGGTGTAGTGTGGTAGGCAGGAGTGGCTGCGCAATTTCTGATTGCAGTTACTACGGGCTCCGCCGTTTGCGAACCAGCCGCGATTAGGAACTAGATATAGTGTGTGTTAGATGGACGTCAAGTGTCAAACAGGTTGTAGGAATTCTTTGACCTGGTGTACAAGATTGATTTGAAGCGAGGTTGGCGACCATCAGTGGCGGTACCACCCAGCCCGACACACAGAGGCTCTAGATACTAATGCATCTAGTATTGCTTAGTAGAGGCTGTAGAGCATCCTGTCAGCTTGGTCACATTCCTAATCACGTACTAACCGCCATACCGCCCGCCACAGGATCCAAACAGGATCTTAGTGTCAACATTGTCAGTGGCGGCGTACGCTTCATCATCATTAGCCGCGTTGGCGCTGGGTAAAGTGATGAAACCATAGATAGGGGATGAACTTACGCCGCTCAATTTGAATGCTGTTGTATGAACGAGCATTATGAGCTCGAGGTAGCGGAAGGACATACATTCATCATATAGGCTTCCATCCCAGAAGCAGAAGTTGCCGCAGGCGGCAGCGTACAGCGTTGACAGCGGCCCGCCGTCTCGAAATGTTGTAAGTTAAGTAGGATTGATCTGAACGAGTCGACTGCAGTGCATTGAACGACAAAAATTCCAAGTCGTCATTCAGGAAAGAAAGCCCAGTAACCAACCAGTAGCTAAGCCAGACCGGTCTAAACCTGTACCTAGTAGTTCAAAAGGCTGTTTGCCGTTACAAGGAGGTCAAACTACAGCCTTCAGAACACCGACGACCATGCGGTCTGTTTCAAAGGTGCCAATTGCCGTCACATAAAAACTGACAGTGTGACTGTGAGTGACAGGATGACGATGGCCTGATTGAACTTCGACTTCACGGATACCTTGTCCGACGCGTTGACCAAATTTCGACTCTTCTCTTCTCACGTCGATGTTATCATTTGACTGTTGTAACCTCCGGTCAAACCACGACTGTGATCTGGACACCACCCCATGGAGAGACCCTGGCATGGCAAGGCTTGAGTCCAGCTGTCGGATGTTGTGCCCTACTAAGTAGGCAAGAAGGAAAGGTTGCTGCTGAGCAGCGCCAGGCAGCGCCACGCCGCATGGGCACCTGAAACTTTAGGAAACGGCGCAAATGGATGACTTCTGTGCCAAACTAGCAAGCTAAGCTTAATGAACAGCTTCCGACCGAAACCAAGGTAAGTATATCCTTTCTCAGTCTGTGGCATTCTGTTTGTTTCCGAGCCCCGTTATCTTACCCTTTCCCCCAGCTCCTACGGACAATATGCTTCTTGCATTTCCGATGATGATTTCGCCGGCAATGCTCATCATTTGGGGATTGTTCGTGCATCCGATAATCCGATCAGAATCCCACAACAAGAAGGTGGATTATGGAACACAAATGCGTCTATATCGAGAGCCGTAAAGCCAGGCATGCGTCGTTATACGGTGCACGAGCCGAAGGATTTCGTCGTTGTACCTATTTTCGAGCGCGCAGCTGCCGAGGCAGTTTTCCGTCCACCGCTGTCACTTCAATTCCAATTCTCATCTTCCGTCAGTTTGAACAGTCACAGACGTGCATAGCTGTCAGGCCACCCGCGCGATCTCACTCCGAATCTGGGAGCCTGGATTCTCGTCTGGGTCCCTTGACGGAACGAAGACGCTTCTGAGGTCCTATTTGCCGAATAAAATGATAACGCCTGATTCAGACCCATTCGCGGAATCTCTTTTAAACTCCTTGTCTCCGAACCATCTTACCTCTGGGCCTGTTACTTTATCTTACGACCTGACCCGGCTTTCGCCTTCCTTCTCGTCAGCCAAATAATTGGGCATCATGGACTATGATTCCTACGACGCTGTATTGCATTGGATATTTCGCTCGGTACGTCCTTCCTGAATCTCTCCCTGCTGCTGGTGTTGAGGGTGCACTGTTACACTCTTCAACTCTCTCCCCCCACCTGCTCGTACTGACTTCTTTCATAGACCTTGAGTGATGCTTGGTTCAAACCGTCCGAGGAGAACATCTCTGCTGGCGTATGCCTCCGAGTCGACCCTGGCCAGTTTCGTGTGTTCCCTTACGAGAACCCATACTTGGCGCCCTTCGAAGCTGCCGTGCGCTCCTTGAACCCTCTCGTTGCCGTCAAAATTCGCAGCGCTGCCGTACATTCAGCACTGGCCACTGTGTGCGTTCACGTCACTTTCAATGTATTGTTCCTCGATACTCATTGTTTTCTAGACCTGAGGACGCCGATGCTCTTTACATCGACATCAACACCCGAATTCAAATTTTCGATACCGTCAGCCACCTGCCAAAGGCCGACAAGGAGCAATGTGGCGCCTTCATTGTACGTTTACCTGTCAACTTTGAGTTGTATCTCCTTCTTATCTGCTTTCCTTAGCGGGACGAGCGGGTTTTGATCGCTTGGTCAGACGACCTCGACAGCATCGTGCCACTATGCTCCGAGTTCGAGGAGAAGATCATGAAATTGGTTTGGCGTTCTCGCACCAATCCGGCTTCCATCGTCACTTCCGCTACTACCTCAACATCTCCTTCGATCACCGCCTCGAACGTCAATTTAAATGAGAAAAGCGCACACCAACCCCTCACCGCCACAGACGCGATTGCTGCCGCTGCCCTTGCCGAAAAAGTAGGACCGCCGCCTCCAGCACCTACCCCCAATAAATGGAAGTGGAGTTGGAGGTTGTCTACGTGCCCCTCCAGGTCTACCCCGACGGATCCCGAAAAAGGTTCTACTGGACGTGCAAACCGGCCCATTCGCCTGTTCGCCCCTGTATATGGTGGTCTTGGCCTCGGTCTTGCGATTTGTGAGTTTTTTTGTTCAAGGAAGGCGCGCTCTCACCTTGTTTCTCAGTTTTCAATTTCAGTGGCCTTACCACTCTGCTCCAAGAATTCCGACTCGATCGCGGCTACGCTCGCTTTGCCCTGATTGTAACGGTCCCGTTCCTTCTTTGTGTATCTCTAGTCAGGCCCACCTTTTGATGCCTACCCGCCTGATGCTGATACTTGTTGTAGTTCTTCGCCCTTCAGATCATCGCCAACATCTCCTTTGTGTAAGTGGCAAAATGTACTTTATCCTGTGACGACGACCATCTAACAACAACAATTTCAACTAGCTTGGGACCAATTGCACATTATCACGAAAACTCCCGCTACTACTCTGCGATCAAGCCTGAGCCCAATGCAGAAGTCGATTCTCAGCTGCCACATGTGACGATTGAGCTCCCCGTTTACAAGGAAAGCTTGGAGGAAACAATGTGAGTTTTTTCGCCGATACAATCCGTCCGTCGTCTCTGGGTTTTTCTTGACATTGTCGCTTGTGTCACTCTTAAATTCTTCTTGGCTAATTTTGACAAAGCCTTGCTCACCATTCAATGTTAATCCAGTGCCCCCTCGGTGTTTTCGCTGAAGAAGGCTATGCAGACTTATGCTCGTCAGGGAGGCACCTCTGCCATCTTCGTCCACGATGACGGACTTCAAATCATCGACGAAGCAGAACGTCGGAAAAGAATTGCTTTCTACGCCGACCATAACATCGGCTGGGTTGCTCGGCCCCCGCACTCAAGCGAAGCCGGCGGTTCCAAGCGTGCTGGTCGTTTCAAGAAGGCTTCGAACATGAACTACGGATTACAGGTAATTGTCATCCCTTCGGCCAGCATGCGAAGGATCTTCGCTGATTCGCCGAATTCTTCTAGCTTTCTCTGATGATGGAAAAGCACATTCTTGCTCTCGAGGCTTCCCACGAATGTCAAGCAATGCAGGATGGCGGCTCGCTCGAGGACCAGGCGCTTGAACTCGCGGTCGAAGAGGTGTACCAGGCAAACGGCCATAAATGGAAACCTTGGGCCAAGAATGCGAGGTCAATCCGCATGGGTGAGATCATTTTGATCGTCGACTCCGACACCATCGTTCCCGAGGTATGATGTATGATGATGTTCCATATTTTACCCCTTCTCTAACACGGCTGCAGGACTGCTTCAGGGATGCTGCCCGTGAGCTGGCCGAGTGCCCTGAGGTCGCGATCATCCAGCACGAATCTGGTATGTTCCTCATGCCTTTCATGCCTCCTCTGTTCTCACTACGCACACTATAGATGTCATGCAGGTCGCACATCATTACTTCGAAAATGGTATCGCCCATTTCACGCGGCGCATCAACAAGTGTATATCCATGGGCTGTGCGAACGGTGAAGTGGCGCCATTTGTTGGCCACAATGCTTTTCTCCGATGGACGGCCCTCCAGGATGCGGCCTTTATCGATTCTGAAGATGGTGTCACTAAGATCTGGTCCGAGACTAACGTTTCCGAGGACTTCGATATGGCTTTGCGTCTTCAGGTGCATCATCGTCATGTGCCTTCATTCTCAATGCAGCTCATACTTTCCTTAGTTGAAAGGATATATCATCCGATGGGCCACATACTCCGAAGGTGGTTTCAAGGAAGGCGTTTCGTTAACGGCAGATGACGAGCTAAATAGGTGGCAGAAGTATTCCTACGGTGCGTAATACTAATGACTCAGCTTCAGTACAAACTCACTGGTCTGTTAGGTTGCAACGAGCTGATTTTCAACCCCCTCAAAGACTGGTGGCGTTTGGGCCCTATTACCAAGCAACTCCGTCGATTTCTGTGGTCCGATGCACCCGTGCATTATAAGATCACGATGATGTCCTATATGTTCTCTTATTATGGGCTCGCCGCGTCTGCTCTTCTCTCCGTCATCAACTACACCCTTCTCGGGTTTGCTCTCGAAGTCGATGGCTACTACCTTCACAGTTTCGAAATCTGGCTTGCGTGCACAGTCGTCTTCCCTGGTGCCGGAAACCTTGGCTACACACTCCTGGAATATCGCCTCGGTCAGCGCGACATCTTCTCTTCTCTCGTCGAAAATCTCACCTGGGTACCATTCTTGTAAGTTCCCATGTTTTTGTTCCATGTTTTTCTTTAATTAACGAGACAACAACCCACTTCAGCTTCTTTTTCTTCGGCGGCCTTAGTATCCATCTTACCACTGCCCTCTTGGCACATATGTTCTCTTACAACATTACATGGGGTGCAACTAAGAAGGTTCGCAACTTGGTTCTAGTTCCAAGTCCCCACTTCATCTCAATTCTACAGGAGGTCGAGCGTTCCAACTTCTGGATTGAGGTTCCCAGGATATGGAAGCGTTTCTGGCTGGCATTCTTACTTTCCTTTACCGCCATCGTTGCAATCATTGTTCTATCCACCTCGGCCGTGCCACCGGAATGGCAAATTCCAGGATCGTCCTGGGCCGTGATTTTACCACTTGCGTAAGTACCTCCGCATGGTGGTTGACCTGTATCTGATATGCCATGTTATTAGTATCGTTGCCGCCGGTCACATACTGTTCCCAGTACGTTCACTGTACACCTACGCTGAGCAAGTTTTGTTACTGACATGCCTCAGATTGTTCTCAACCCCTGGCTCATGATTTTCTCCTACTAGAGGGTAACACCTCTCGATCGGAGCATCTCAATAAACTACACCACTGACATCCACGGTCATTTCCTCATCCACTCATTTGAACTCCCTATTTCCGACGAACGGACGCCAACTCTCATTTAGTTTTGAGCCTGGTACCTTGGGCAACAACACTATTTGGACATTACATGCAGACCATAACATATCCGTTACTATTAGAATATCGACATAGGAAGCTGCCTGCTGTATACGTACTTCAAGTTAATTATAGTCTTTCATTCATAATTCTCTTGCAGGGCCGAAGGCACTGTTGAGCTAATCAGTGTACACCATCTGCCATTGGGATGAGGATTTCCTTGCAAGGACTACTCAAGGACTTCGTTGTATGACAAAGGAGACGCGAGTGTGGTGCATACGCTTGTAGTCGATTTTCTATTATGTAATTATAGATGTATCATTCCACGATTGCGCCAGTGTTCGATTTCATGCAATATTCATGTCTGGTTCTTTGTTCCTGCAGCCGCAGGCGTGTATTATAGTTCCAAAAGTTCCAAACAATTGATTCTAGTCAGTCGTCGTGGGCTAATTACATACTAGCCAGCTGGTATTTACGGCACGGAAAGCGCCACCAACATTGCCTCAACCCACGTCGCACGCGTACCTCAAGTGGATGCGGAGATCCATGCCACGAAGCCAGAATCCGGGGGGCACCGGCGAGGGGGACAGCCTGTAGGAGCCAGGCAAGGCTACCATGGCGTTCTCCAGTGCTGGCCTTGAACTTCAATGTGTATGTCGATGACGAGGTGATTCCGCAATGCCTGTTGCTTTCAAACCCACTCGGCTCATAATGGGGCCACCTTGGGGCCACCCGTACCGTAGCCCGTGTACTAAGATACGTGCAGAAAAGAAGACCTCACGTTTGCACACAACTGATAGCAAATTCAATTGACAAAACAAAAGGAATCCCATCATGGTATAAAAGTCCGCGAGTCCTTTGAATTCGAAGTTCAATCCAAATAATATCCGAATAAATTGACAAACACTGGCATTACACTCCAGGTAGCTTAAATCCGGGAAGATCTGGCCAGTCACCCAGCTTCGCGGGATCTCCACCAATGCGCACCCATTTTGAATGGGACGGGGTCGGGCCATCAAGAATGAAGAGTTGATGCCATGCAGGAGGGGAAACACCAGCATTGGGAGGTGCAGTGATACTGCAGGTAGTGCCGGCGCAGGTGAACGCGGGGAAGATTGTCCTGGCGCCCATCGAGCTTCCGTGAGTACTGGAAGAGGCTAGTGATAGTAATACGGCATTAGTAATTGTGCACCCGGTGTTTTAAAAAAAAGGTATGCACCACTAAGGAGCGAGATCCTCATATTGGCGGTAGTTCCTTGGTACAGGTTCACGTTGGTGATGGTATATTTGCCGCCGTATGCCCAGTCAGCGTTTGAGATGTTGAACTCAGGTTGACGGAAGCCTTGGTTGAGGTAAGGAGGAATATAAACCTTATCCCAGAGCGAAGTTAATCCCGCTAGATTGACGATAACGCGAAAAGCGTACCTCAATACGGAACTCCTCGGGGTACTTCTCTGATCCATCCTCATTGTAATGTTGAGGGTCCGACCCAGAGATCATAACCCGTCCATCAGGAAGTAAGGTGAGCTCGGAATGATAAAGACGAGCGACAATCGTGGTGTTGAGGATCGAAATGCGTTCTCCGAGGGGGCGTTCGGGGTCGTACAACAAGGCCGAAAGGTTCGGGTCATTGGAGAGACCGAAGCCAGCGAGGCCCTGGTGGGCGCCATTCATAATCATGAAGGTCCCGTCCGGCAGAGCAACCATACATGCCATCACACGCCGGGACGGCTAGAGAAGAAGACCTCAGTATAGTGTAGTCGAAAACCACAGATGGGGTTGACAAACCATGCGCTCAATAGTCCAAGTAGGGTTTGGCGCTTCCGGAGCAATCGTAACACAGTTGTCAAGAGCCTCACCTGCACCTTCAGTCGAGCCACCGCACATGATTACCCGAAGGGGGTCCGTGTAAGGCGCCTTTTGAGGGAAAATCATGGCGGCACCTGCAAGAGGTTTCAAAATTGGAACATGAAGGCAGGACAAATGGCACGAACCTGCAAGGGGATAAGAGCGTCCTGAGAGGACTTGAGGGAAAGGCTCCGTCAACAATTAAATTCTCCTCGATCTCTTCGGGAACTTACAATCTTTGACGGAACCAGGAGCATTAGGCAGAGACTTGTAGGTATCGAATGTGACAGGGTCCAGGATGCGGGCCTCATTCCAATAGGCTGTCCCAGAGTAAGAGTTGTGGATAATGGATCCAGTTCAGAATTGACAACCCACCAACAAAGACACGGGTGCTAGGCAGGATGAAAACGAAGGGGTACAAGTTGTTGGGATCTGTGCGTTCCAGCCAGTCAAGATGAACAACAGTGTCACCTCCGACTGGCTTAGGCACGATCTCCAGATTAGGTTGAGGGGCAGCATTGCTTCCAGTCTCGCCGCCAATAACCAGGACAGATCCGTTTGCGAGCATGGCTGCAGTAGGATACCATCGACCCCTCTAATCGAAGAAATGATTGCTATGAGCGGCCACAAAGTCAAGTGATATGATGGAGGATATTTGCCTGGAGAGAGAGTGAAGGGTAGTTTTCTTCCCAGTCATTGGTGCCGTTCGTTCCGGGTTCACCGTCGGGTGTGAAGAGACGCAGGCCGAAAGTGGACTCCAAGGACCAACCGCCAACGTTGATCTGACGACCAGCCTTGTCGGGAAGGATAACGCTTCCCGCACAGAAAACGTCGGTCTTTACGTGCATTTCACGCCATGCAACTGAGAAGTTGTGCGCCAACGACAGATCCAACTCATAGGCTCCAGTCGAGTTGGGGAACCTGGGGTGTCGAGTTGGATCCACAAAAATTTCATGATTTCGGCCACTGACTTACACCGATGTGCCTGTTTTTTCGAGGAATGAAATCTTGTTGTTGATGCCCAAGGTCGCAATGAGTGGTATAACGACGCTGCAGAAAACAACTCGATCAGCGTCTCAGTGGTCAGAAAATCAATTAACCTACCCCCCAACTAAAATGAAGCAGTTGATCAAATCTTTAGAGCAGAAGATGATATTTGAGGACAACACCTACTGAAAAACTGAAAAGAAGGCATTGAGTGGTTAATTTAACCTACCACCCTTGACCAACACGTACTTCATATCGTCCGGTGTTAGCTGGCGTGTGCCAGGTTTGCAGTTTGCCGTTCCAGACGTAGTAAGTGATCCTATCGCCTGCACCACACAGCGTCAGAGGGTCGCCAGGGCAGGGAAGAGTGCATTCAGATTCCGCCCCAAAAACAGCGCCAGCCGCAGCCACGTCCTCAACATCGCCGCAATCTGGATGGACAACAAATCAAGGGGTGCTACGATTCAAGCACGTGCTAACGCACAGCATTCTTCAGCGAACTAGAACAAGAATTCAGCCCCCAGTTACCGATGAGGGTAAATTAGATCCCACCTCGGTGCCAGAGGCGGGGAAACCGAATTTAGCGCATTGGTTCATGCAGGTCACTGCAGTGTTGTTAGTTGGCCAGCTGATCTTGTAAGGAAGCGCGCGTTTGCCCTGGGATTCACTGTCATAATCCCGAAATCCTCAGGCGTATGAAACAGCTGTGGAGAGTGAGGGATACGGACCGGAGACAGCCCTTGTACTGCCATTGACCGGGAAGACCAGTTTTCAATGCGGTCGGGACAGGAAGGGCAGTAACCTTCCCGGTCGACGTATAGACCGACAACCTGTTGGGACCACCGCAGGCCTGGCTAAAGATTGAAAAGATTTGTATAGATGAAAGGCACAAAGCCCCAAGAATCAGGTTCATTACGCACGTAGAATTTCCAGCGCAGCCGACGTTGCAGGTAGATTCGTCGGCCTGAACAGCGCCAGCGACGAGAGTGTTGCCGCAATCTACATTGTTACTACAACGTCAAAATCTTTTCTTCAACGACGCCTCAGAAGAAAGATACAAACAGCATTCAGCTAGACGCAAGGAGGTCCACATCAATCAGCGCGTGTCGCTCCTAAAGGACACGCAAATTTCGGTGCACGTACTGCCAAATTCAGTGCCAGCGAGCGTATAGTTTTTCTCCACGCAAGTTGCGATGCACCTCTGGATGGTGTTTTCTGAATCCCCAGGTTGCGGGAATGGAAATGCACGACCGAATCCATTATCCCTGTGAATGCAAACCAGGAATGAAGATGAATATTGCACATCCAACTGGAAAACCACCAGTGTACTTACACCCAGCAGTTCCCATAGGTCCAAGTTCCAGGAAGGCCCTCGTTCACGGGGAAAACCGGTGCACCGCCGGCTGGAGGGCCACCACCACCACCACCACCACCACCACCAGGAGGACCCTGAATCGGGGGGAGGTCGATCCCAGTGTAACTGTAGATGTTGAGCCTGTTAGGGCCGCCGCAGAACTCCTGGGGATTACCTGCACAGGCCATATAGCACTCAGATGCGGGGGCGGGGACACCGCCACCTGCAATGGAAGTGCCACAATCTAAATCCACCGGATATTAGGGACGACATTCAAGACAAACGGCAGGCACGTACAACACTCTCTGCGAGATCGTCGTCAATCATATCCTAGAGAATGCAAACAGAAGATTGGCCACGCACACAGCATATTCCGATCCAGAAAGAGGATATCCCGCCGCGAAGCATGCAGCGGTACATTTTGCCTGTGTGTTATCGCCCTGCACTGCTATGCCCTGCGTCAGCGTACGGCCTTTCCCGGCGATATTGTCTCTGCGGATGAGCAACGTCAGTGAACATCTAAGGATGGAAGAGGGCACATACGTGTAGCACCCAAGGGATTTCCATTTACCGATCTCAGGCACGGTTGCGGGAGGCGCAGGGGGCGCCTTACCACTCCAGTAGAGGTTGATGCGACCACCGGCGCCGCATAACTCGGACGGGTCGCCCGAGCATGGCATGTTGCAGTCGGCGGCGGCGGCAGCGGTGCCCGCGTGAAGGTCATTGTCACAGTCTGAAGCGCAGAAACAGAACGGGAGTAAGTAAAGTCAAAGTGAAGTAACGCGTGGGCATGTCAAGTAAAGTTGGGGTGGCGCGAAAAGAAAAGGGGAGGCAAGAAGAAAGGGGAAGCAAAGGGTGGATGAGAGAGAAGGAATCATACAGCATTCAACCTGTGTGGGTTGTGTTCATTAACAAAATGTAGAAATTTATTTGATCGACGTACGGAATATTCAGTCCCAGCGTAGATGTAGCCTTTGGAGTCGCAATAGCTGATGCAAGCTGCAGTGGTCATCGCGGTACCGCTGGCGTAATTCGAGGCCGCCAGCGTACGGACGCCGTTAACAAGATCGCTATGCGGTGGGAGAGGTAGTTCGTCAACGAGGGAGACACGACGCGTAAGAGACGAGAACCGACGTGTAGCATCCCTTGGAGGTCCAGTTGCCGGGGAGGGGGTGGAGATTCTGACGGCGGTGAAGACGGGTATGTGTTGAATAAATGTGTTCTGAAGTAGCTTGAGATAACTAGCGAGATGCACCGTCAGCGGGTGTCAGGAGAACGACAAGGAGATGCGCGCCGGCATACAGGAAGAAGAAAGGCTAACGCCAACGAGAGAGGTTGAAGAATTGTCATCCTGCGAGCCTGGCGAGACAGTAAGTTTTCGTTGGTGCTTTTATACAAGCGGGACGCCCGGCGAAAAGGTGCCGTCTAGACTTCGCCTAAGGAAATCAACCCCTTCGGTGGAGAAGGAAGGTAGGTTTGCGCCGAGGAAGGAACGAGTCAAATCTGGACACCTATTACGTTGGCTGCGCATGGTAGAACAGAGGGATAAGCTACAGCGGCAGGCTTGTCCTCCTGGCTTGAGCACACAAATGGAGGACGTGGATGATTTTCGTGGTTATACCCATCGGAATCGCATCGTTACACCGAGATCGTCAGGTCGATTCTTGGATGGGAGCTGTCAGTAGTGTCAATAGGATTCTCGGATGAAAGACACCTCCCAAATGAAAGACTTCTTGACGTACCTCATCAGAGTTGAATTGAGCCCCTGACGCCTAAAGACGACATGACAGATTAGTTACAGATTTGAATGATAGAGAACAAGGACCGCACGACTATGACCGTCGGCGTTGGAGTCGAACAACGATGCCGCAAAAACCTTGAGTGACTTGCGCGTCGAGACTGTCACCGACCGTAGTTGTGACGTTGTTTTAAGCTGAAATAGCCACTTATGTGTTCTTCAAGGTTTTGTCACTGTAGAGGTGTGTAGAGATCAGTAGTGAGTTAGAAGAAGCATCATGGAGTAGTGGCCCGGATCACAGTCACGGTGTAATGCCGAAAGAAGGAGCGCCTTGGGCAGCTCTAAGGCCATTCAACATATGGATATTGCTAGGCCGGCCCTGCTACTTCTAAATACAGCGGCGTGGCGCTGTTGGCCCAACGTTATGTCTAGAAAAATGACACGAAATGAAGAGGTGAATCCTGGGATTCATCTGACATGAGTGACACTGATGTCATTGTTCAAAGATGACAAGACTTCGTCTTGAAACAAATCAAGCTTGGTACCACGCAAACAGTGCGAACAACTAAGAACTACGTGTCAAACAGATAGGATGTGACTTCTGAAGGGCGCGATTGAACGCGATCAATAAAGTCCTGAAGGATTCAAGGAAAGAAAAAAAACGCCAGACGGCTTGGGTCGGGCAAAGTACCGAGCGCCGGCGTACAGTTGGAAAACGGCGAGCATATGGGCATGTTCAAAGAAAGGCACTCCATTGACCCATTATTCGGGGCATGATGGTGTGAGCGGTGATCGGGAAGCCTGAGAAGAGATGCCAGGCAAGAAGAGGATGCAACTCAGAGAGGACAGCAAAGCTTCGACTCCTGGTACGTATACTATTCTACAAGAACGTTGACAAAAAAGCGCTATGATGGCATGTGATGGTCCCAAGGGTACAGGGTTTGAGAAAGGACCACCAAGATGCCAGAGTTACAGTACAAGCCAGAAGCACCCGCAGTCGAAGGCCTGCGGGTATTTTATCGCCAAGTCGAGAACAAGAACCGGAAATTGGTGGGATTGAAAAATACGGTCGGCGACTGTGATGACATAAGCGCATGGAACTGGTGCACTGAAGCGCTCCTCTTCACTGCTGGTCGAGGATAGGCTTTGGGACGAACGTAAGTCGGTTGTAAGCCAAACACTGTGTTTTGCGCAGTTGAGACGTTGGATTACGGCGAGGAAAGAGCAGAACTGAGTGACGGCACAACAAACAAACGCGGGGCACGCACTTGTCGGGGTTGAAAATCGCGACTTGACAAATCTCTCCTCCGCAAATCTACTTGACGGTGAGCCAACTTTAATAGCTGATCCAAAACTCTAATATCTAATCTCGACTCTTGCCTCCATTCTCTTTCCGACCATGTCTGCCGTTCCTCTAGACCGTGTTCGTGCTGGACAATGTCTGCTGTGCAGTCCAACCACGGTGCATCGACGTGGACAGAGCCCCCCTGGTCTGGGTGGATAGAGACCACTGGCGATGCCTTGCTCATCCTCGAGGCTGCTCGGAGAGGTCTTATCCCCCGTGTAACCCGCAGGCTTGTCGATTCGGAGCGCAAGATGATTACCTCGGGCTCTGTGTTCGTCTTTGACGAGGACGAAAGCGGAATCAAAAGGTGGACCGATGGCTTTTTCTGGAGCCCCAGTCGCATCTTGGGTAATTTTCTGCTGTATCGCGAGACCGACAAACGGGGCTCAGGCCATCGAGGAGGCAGATCCGACGTCTCATCACCAGACGTCAGTGACCAGTATGGTTTTGAGGGCGTCAAAGTCGAGGGTCAGTCACTTAGTCGTCCCAAGGCCGATGACGGACACCTGGGAGGGGTTGACAAGCAACGAGAGAGGACTTTAATGGGCAGCCTGACGAACAGCTACAAGTTTAAACCCGATGGGCTGATGAAAAAGGTGCGTAGCGCCCCCACTCGCTCAGGTGTCAATCTTACCACTCCTCTTCAGACTTTTTCTTTAACCATTGGTGGTGTATCACAGCATCTGATATCGTATTACAAGATTGAAGACGTTACGAACGGGCGCCTGCGCTCCCCTTCATCGCTGCCTGAATTGGCTTCCCTGGACATAAGCCCTGAGTACTTGGACAAGACCCATTTTCGTAACCCCCCCAAAGTAGAGATCGGTGTTGATGGCCTTCCGCGATACCGGGGCGAAGCAGACGATATCGATTCCTCGCCTCCCCTTTTATCCGCGCCGTTGTCGACTGGTCTTCCCCTTCTTATCGATGGCCGCATCACTGAAAGCTCTAGCGTCAGTCGACGGGGAAAGCGTTTTGACCCTTATGCCGCCCCTGCAATCACGAAACGACCTCGCCGTCACACCAAGTCAAATAACACTGGAGAATCTGGGACTCCGACAGAACAGCCCCAACCTCAACAGACACTCGTACCTGCACCGGGTACTCCCAGTTATATTGACCCCACCGTCGCCATGCCTCCGCTACCAGGTCACTACCCGCCACCATATGGCACCGTGCCCAGCTACTACCCATTGCCCGGTTACCCCGCGGTGCCGCCTCATGCCCCTCCTCACCCTCATGCTCCCCTACCACATATGTACTTTGCAGGTGCCTCTTCTGCGCACCCTCAGCCCGCACCGCAAGCACCTCACTTCGGTTACGGATACCCCGCCGCTTCCGGCACTGATGCCCAGCATCAGCAGCAGCAGCAGCAAGTGGTGCAGGATCCACAGCAACAGCAGCAGCAGCCACAACCACAGCCTTACTACCCGTATCCTCCACAGGCGCAACCCATGCCCTACGCAAGCGCCTGGCCGCCGTACACCCCGTATCCACACACACCTCCGCCGCAGCCGCCGGCACCGCAGTCCTCCATCGCAAATTCCCATGAAGCCGCCCAGCCAGTGGGTCTACATGCCAGCGGAGAGGGCGATGGCTAAAGCGCACGACGTGGGTCCATATATCCCACCATCTGGCGGGCAGTTGTACGCTCGGGGTCGCTGCTAACCCGCCTTTCTTCCTTCACTATTCTGCGTTGTCTGTGCGCAATACCATCCTCCTCTCCCGAGTTCCTCCATCGTTTCGACTCTTTCAATCTGTTTTCCGCATTCGTGTCTCATGTGTCCATGCTGTGTACCTGTTTAGCTTAGCATTCGTGCGCGGTCGTGCATTCTTTCGTGTATTTTAGGAAAACTGGGGCGCTCTACCAACACTCCCTGCTCAAAGCTCATTACCCACATCCGCTGTTCAGGCTCCTCATTCTTTCTCGATATCAGCTCGCTATTGACTCTGCCTGGATCCAGCGAGTTCTTATTCACCTTCTCGTGCATGATTTCCTCGCCCTCTCGACCTACCGCCGCCCAATCCGCATATATTACCGCTCACCCACTATCATCCAACCGTCTATCCATACCGGTGTCCCTCTGAATTACCACACACGTCATTCCTATCTCCTACTCTGGATTATAATCACCGTTCCATATTTTATCACTGGGTTAGTCTGGTGGTGCGGCCGGGACCATCCATATGTCCCGACCCATCATGTATTGTACTAAACGTTTCGGGATGTATTTTTTCATTACTTGTCATGTGGTTGTTTTCTTCACCGCCCGCAGGTAAGGGAAAAGGTTAAGATCATAGTGCATATGTTGAGTTGGATGGTTGGATGGATGAATGGATCCTACATTATCATCACACAGGGGATGGAATGAATCAAGGCAATTGTCGATGTCACTCTGAAAGTCCTACATACATACTTGTGTGTATAATTTCTTTTACTTGGATTATCCTTATAATTATGACCGGCTTTCGTGTGGTGGTGTTTGCGTCGAGGAGAACAAGGGATGCCGGACCATAGGATGTAGCCTCCGCTGACTTGGAGAACAGGGCGAAGCGATGGTGTATCTTGTGTAAATAAGCGATTCCGCTTTGATTCCGCTCATCACGTATGCATCAAGCTTCAAGGATGATTTAACGACCCAGGCACATGGCACACGCATATCACAACCGTGCCCTC
Source organism: Asterophora parasitica (assembly GCA_018282005.1). NCBI lineage: Eukaryota > Fungi > Basidiomycota > Agaricomycetes > Agaricales > Lyophyllaceae > Asterophora > Asterophora parasitica. Next base: position 25,674 of record JABCKV010000093.1, read on the forward strand.
TCATCGCGAATCACAAGTATATAAAATACAGTCCATTGATCACGTTCGGCCCATCTGGGCGTTTCAAGTTGGGTTGGACCAAACTGGAGCTTTTGCTGTAGGCAGAGGCATTCCGGAAACCTGCATCTCAACATGCCCATGGCCACCCAGGCCCGAGCTCCACGACGGCAAGGCAGCGTGCTTGTCCAAGGGGTACGTCTAGCATAGTCTGTGTAGACTCAATGCTTGAGGTGCCAAGTAAGCTGACGCAAAGCTTGCATGAAGGCTGGGCCTACGCAGCGAGCCACTGGCATCCCAGCACCTAAAAATCATGACCGAGCGTTGTCGGCGTTGAATAACGCAATCGCCACGATTGATGTCGTTAACGAGCTTGTACCTCTGGAGCTGGCGAAGGGTGTGCTCTCCGCCATATCAGGTACCCTTGGTATCGTCAAGGTGCGCCGCCCAATTTTCTCATGAGCACCCTTCCTGATTTCAGTTGTGCAGAAAACAATTCAGAACCAAGAGGACTTTCAGGCCCTTGCAGAGCAGTGCCAGAAGATCGGCCTCGTCATTTGGCGTGCAACGTCGGGAACACCGGAGAGAGAGGTCAGCGAAACAGTACGACGAGCTCTGACTGACCTTAATGAGTGAGTTTCGCATTAACAATAATCTACGCTTCTTACTGAACAGTTTAGGGCCATGAATGGCATTCAGAAGGGAGTTGAGGAAAAGTTGCAGAAAGACATTGCTTCGCAAGTGTTTCATATTACCATCAACCAAGACATGATTGAGGGTTGGAGGAAGGAATTGAATCAGTTTCTCGTCCTTTTCAATGTAAGTCTATGCACGAAGGTCATTTCTTCAGGCTGATGTTGTTCATGCATGATAGACGGAATTGAGCATTACCGCGAACATCAAATTGGATGAACTTTTGGCATCATTTGAGGAATTCCGATCCACCGGGACTGTGCCCTCGTAAGTGCACCTTCTTGACCTCTACCTTTGCTCATGGTTCCAATAGGCACGCCTTGCTCCCCGACGCAATCCCAGTGCGACCCGCGATATTCGTTGGGTGTGACGATCTTGTGGGGGCCACGATAGAATCACTCCTCACGATTACCCATGTCGCACTCATCGGTCCGGGAGGCATGGGAAAGACCAGTATTGCCCGGGCAGTCCTTAATGACAACGCAATCTCAAAAAGGTTCGCCGAGCGGCGATTTTTCGTCAGATACGACGACATGGACGCGTCACAGATCACGTACGGAACTTTCCTCGATCGCATTGCGAAATCTCTAGGGATAGCTTCGTCGAAGGCTAACACTCATGCTTTAATTTCAAAAACACTTTCCACCTTGGAAATTTTACTTGTGCTTGACAACGCCGAAACATTCCTGGATGCTGCTCAGGATGCGGGACCAATTGCGAGCGCCATTGACGAGTTTGGAGCACGTTCTAATGTCGCGATTATGCTCACGACACGAACCTCTGGCCTTCCTCCCAATCTGCGATGGCACCGGCTTCGTGTCCCTGCTCTTGAGGAAGGCGCTGCACTTGAGGCATTCAAAATGATCTACATGCCAACCTTTGAGCCCTACATCCTCAGCAAATTGCTGTCTGCTATCGATTTCCACCCTCTTTCCATCAATCTTCTTGCGCAGGTCGCATCGCAGAACGAATGGTCCCCTGATGAGCTTATTGTCGCATGGGAACGTCAGCACGCCATCCTTCTGGACAACGGGATGGGCAAAATTCAGAGCATAGTGGTCACCATCGAGATGTCACTGAACTCCCCTTCCGTGGCCAAGCTCGGAGACATCGTTCGACAGCTCCTCCATCTCATCGCATTCCTTCCTCAAGGCATCAACAAAACTCGATTGAGCGAGATCTTTCCCGACACCTGGACGAATATTGAATCTTGTGTGGACATATTGTGCAGGCACTCGCTTGCGTATCACAAGGACGACTTCATCACACTGCTTGCTCCCATCAGGCTCTACGTACTCTCGCAAGCTCGGAACAGCCTTCCTTCCAAAATGCCCCTCATTTCTCAACTTTACACATACTACGAGCAGCGCGTCACTGCGGATGACTACAGCAAACCGCTTATCCGCTCCGAGGATGTCAACATCGAACACGTTATAGCTTCTTTCCTAGGTGACCTAACGATGATGGAACAAGTCCTAGTCTTGGCCACCCATTTTACCCAAAATCTCGCCGAAAGCAAACCCCGGCCCGTCTCCCTTCGTTCTGTGGTCAGTGCCTTGGATCCACACGATACATCCCAGTCCGCCTCCTGCCTTAATCTGCTAAGACCAGCTGATCCGCGCATCATGCGTGCCAAGGGTGAATGTCTGTGTGTAATCGCGACCAACTTGTTCACTTCGGGCCAGGTCAAGGAAGCAGAGGATGTTTCGCTGGAGGCGCGGGATATTTTACGTCGGTGCGGGTCGGCTGGCCGGCGTAATCTGATGCTCGTCGATATTGTCGTCGGCTTGGTATATTCTGCCCAGGGCAAGTACAAGACGGCGGAGGAGTCTTACCGACTGGGCCTCAATAGACGTCCACGCCTTTTCTTCTTCAAGAGCTCGGATGATCGCGAGATTGAGGCGCTCGTGGCAATTGGGCTTGCCGACATGATGGTCTCTACAGGAAGGCCCGGAGGTGCGAAGGTAGCCCTAGCTGCGGCGAAGGATCTCGAGAGGATGAACGTTGCCGTCAATGCATACGTCCTCGCTGGAACCGCGGAGCTCATCGATGGGAATATTCCCAAAGCCAAAGAGCACATCCAGCACGCTTTGAAGCACTATATTCACCACACACCGCCAAAGGCAGAGAAGAACGATCACCTGATGCTAGTCATTGTGTCGGCAGAGATCGCACACCAACAAGGCAGGGAGTCCGAAGCGAGAGCAGCACGCAACGAAGCACAGGAGATCATTCGCATCCATCCAACTGGCGAGCTTGCCGATGCCGCTGTATCCTCCGCGTACATTGCCATCCATGTTGCTCTGGAAGGTGATATCATAAAGGCTCGGGGGCTGATGGGTGCTCTTCTACTGAAGCAAATGGATGTGATGAATATCGACATCCGCACTGTGGACTGCCTCTATCTATCAGGTTGTCTCGAGCTGTTGGGCAACGATCTCCAGAAGGCTAGAGAAATTTTCCTTCAGACCCTGGAATGCTGCAACGCAGTGTCGGAATTCCTCAACAAGGCGCGCGCGACACGCGCCTTGGGGGAGATTGCTGTTCTTGATAATGATTTCACGACTGCAAGGCAGCTCTTTGAACAGACGATGGCGCTTTGTAACTTTACGGGTGTACCTCCCGCGTCCCTCTACCGTACTTTTCATTGCTATCGGCTAAATGAACATTTGAACGGCTGGAAGAAGTTTCAGGATGGCGTTCTTTCAGTAGAATAACTAGGTGACGTGGCACGCCACAGTTTGACTGAAACAAACGAGACCTACTTTGAACGATTGTCTTCAAATTAATCGGTATATGGAGGATGGTATCGAGACTAGAGTATCGTTAACGCTTGAAGGAAGTAATTCATACGTCTGGCTTTGGGAGACTAGCGCTGTGCGAGGGCCCGGGATCAGGAGGAGTGGGGGGTCGACACCCGCGGCCGGCCCCCTTCTCCTTCTCGATGTTAGCAGAGGGGGGTGGGGGGTGGTGGTGTGTGGCTAACCTCAACAACGGTGCTGGTGAGCGTGCTGCCGGTGTGGCCCAGATATGATTTGCAAAATTGCATCGGGGAGCCATGAGCTGCCAAACGTCGAAGGGTCATTTATTCCTACTCATGTAGCCTTGGCTCGTGTGTAGAGCGAAAATTGCTTCGGCGCGGCGCCGGCCCTAATGCGATGTGCGCGCGCGTCGCGTCGCAATTTCATCTTCGTAGTATGGGCACCACTCCAGCTCATCATCTCCGTCATGCCAAGAATGTAAACTGCAACTCATTCCCATCCACCTCCATCACGCCCCCCGCCTGGTCCTTCCCCCGATGAGCCTTCCTCGCCCGCTTCGCCTCCTTCTTGAGATTCCGCCTGCTCAACGGATTACTTTTGTCCATACGATTAAGCACATGAGCGTCAGGCGGCGCGTCGTACGCGGGGACATCCTTCGTCTTGCGTTGGCGCTTCGGCTGGCGCTGCACTGGCGGGTCAGGTCCGACCATAGGTGCATTGTTCGTGTCAGCGATTTCGGGGGAGTGGGGACGTTTGAGAGATTTGGGCGTGGCTACGTCGTCGTCAGTCCGCATGCTAGACCTATAGGTTCAGAACGTCTATGAGCAAGAACCCTCGGGAGTTTGAGAAAAGCCGCACTCATCGTCGCCCTCTACCGCATCGAAAAACACATCCCCATCCTCGTCCACATCCCCATCCATCGGGACATCTCGAGGGCTCCCAAAGGCACCTGCATCTGCGGCACCGAAGAGGCCCTCGAGCTCAAAAGGCTTCGAGAAGGAGCTCAGAATCTGCGCCTGCCCGACATTCTCAGCGCCGGGTGCGATCACAGGTGCGCTTGACGATGAAGGGTTCGTAGGCACTACCGCAGTATATCAAATGAGGGTACAGGGTGGCGCAAGGAGGCGCACATACCGACGGAAGGAATAAGTGATGGGTGGATCGCGGGAGGTTGAGAGTAATATGGAATCTTTTGGTGGTTCCAGTCCTGCAGCACGTGCCGCGCCGCCGAGTTGATGTCGGGCGTTCCGCCCTAAAAGATGAAGACCCTCAGATGACGCCTAAAACAGATTAGCCAAAGCGAAAAACCTTGAGAAGTCGACCACTAGTCATGGCGAGCATCGTCAAAAACTCAAGGGTTGATGTCCATTCTGGAAGGTTGTAGATTTTCTGCATGGTGGTAGGGGCAGTTCGGCCCAATACTTCCTCGACTGAGAAAACGTCAAACTATGGCGAAGAAAGAAAAGCTGCAAAGCTCCTACCGACAGCAATAGGATCCTCGACATCCTCGACCTTGACCACATTCCGTAGCAATACGCTGGACTTCGTCTGGCCCTTTCCATCGTCGAAATCATCGTCGTCAAAGACGACTCCAGGAGAATCGACAATACGCATTCCACGCTCCAGTTGGATGGATTGAAGCTCCTTCGTGTGGCCCGCCTGTGCTGCGACGGCACATACCTGAGAGAATAGTAAGTATACTCAAAGACTGAGGGTAAATGGGGAAGGCGTACTTTACTTCGCTTGAGACTGTTGATCAAGCTACTCTTGCCGACGTTCGGGTACCCTACCACACCGACGGTAACACTACCCGCCTTCGGCTTGTATGCCTTGAGAAGTTTCATGAGTGAGGGAGCGGTCGTGGATGAGATATTTGTGCGTTGATGTTGCGATGAGGACGATGAGAGGAACGGAAGTGTCGGTGTTGAGTGTCGTAGATGTTTTAGCCAGGCCTGGGCATTAGCCCTCGGAATAAGATCTAGAGCACGTTTAACCTCAGCAGTTAACGACCGCACACGGCCACTCACCGATCTTATTGAGCACGAACACCAATTTCTTGCCCTCCATCTCGCGCCGCCGCACCTCCTCCTCCACCAGCCGACTCCGACAGCCCTCCGGGTCGCGTGCGTCAAGCACAAGGATGATTATGTCGCTCTGGTCGATAACCTTGTGCAGCGTCTTGAGATAGTACTTGCGGAGCTGCTCCTTCGTCTTGCCGGCTGGATTCGTTGACGAAGTCGGGTCTTCTGCATACCCCGATGCCGCTTCTGCAGCCTGCGCCTGCAGCGCAAGAGTCGATAGAGTGGGCTCAGACGCCATGGTACTGTCCGGATCTAGTCTGTGGCTGCTGGACACCTGAATATATGGTCAACACACACATCAAGTTCAGATGAATTTTTGCCAACACGCTCCCGGAACTCACTGGATGCGTGAACTGTTTGGCATGATTTCGCACTCGTTCTTTCAGATCGGGCAATCGAGGGATACCAGGATCCTTTTTGAGCTCTGGGACTCGTAAATCTCCTAATAAGCTGAAGGTATCGAATCGACTCACTTGACTTGAGCGGCACCGTGGGCCTCTTGGACTCTGTGGGAGCCGCAAATTAGCAGACCATCACGGAAAGGGAGGGTGTGTTTACTTGTTCTGCCCATGGTCATAGTGGCTTCAGAAAGGGCGGTAGGCCGTTTAAATGCAGGGGACGAACAGGGACACGCTTTGTTCTCCTGCAAAATAAATTGCGATCACGTGTGCAGTGTGCAGTGTGCAAGTACTGTGGCCACCGAACAGGCTCTACACTTAATAGTCTAAGCGTACTACCTTAGAGTCCATGGATCAACTGAAAGTAAGAACGGTCATTGTTTTGGAAGAAAGAGACAGAGAACCCATTGTGTCGTGAAAGGACATCGATTTGTATGTACTGAGCGCAAACTGCCGAGGAGCCTTGAATGACCGCTTGTAATTATCTATAAATACATGTAATTGCGCTGGTTCGCCCACACACTTGTAATTCCCCGATGTCCTCCCAGAATACCACTTCCAAGTATATTACGGCGAGTAGCTCGGGCTTCTTGAATGTTTAAAGCTAATCTTCCTCTTGAAGCTCGAAAGGCTAGGTATGGTGGCAAGATTGATAGGTACTGATGCTGATTAGAATTGAATAGGCGAGGGAACGTACGCCACGGTTTACAAAGTCAGTGCACTCAGGAGTTGCGTGAACCTAAGCTAATTCTCCATTGGTCTTAGGGACGAACAAAGACTACCAATGAGATCGTTGCTCTCAAGGAGATCAACCTCGACGCCGAAGAGGGAACTCCATCGACAGCCATCCGAGAGGTTTCTCTCATGAAGGAGCTCAAGCATGTCAATATCGTCCGGCTTTACGACACACTGCATACCGAGTCCAAACTCACTCTCGTCTTCGAGTACTGCGAGCAAGATCTTAAGAAATACATGGACACATATGGCCAACGCGGCTCACTTGATGCTGTTACTGTCCGGAGTTTTATGTACCAGCTTCTCAAGGGAATCGCCTTTTGTCACGAGAATCGAATTCTGCACCGCGACTTGAAGCCACAGAATCTGTTGATCAACGGGAAAGGAGAGCTGAAAGTGGGGGATTTTGGATTGGCGCGCGCCTTCGGAGTTCCTGTGAACACATTCTCCAATGAAGTGCGTTACTACCATATCAAGTAGAAGCATCCCTCACCGATTTTATTGCGCGACCTAGGTTGTCACTCTCTGGTACCGAGCGCCGGATGTCCTGATGGGCTCCCGCACTTACAGTACTTCCATCGATATATGGTCTTGCGGATGTATATTTGCGGAAATGATCTCTGGAACCCCTCTCTTTCGAGGGCGCGATAGCCAGGATCAACTCCTGCATATAATGAGAATCGTTGGAACGCCCACGGATGCACAATTCCAAAAAATGGCGAAAGACTCAGTAAGGGCCGCCTAGTCATTGATCACATTGACATCTAACATTTTGTGCCACAGCCCGAAATCCAGCTCAAACAGTTCCAACGCTATCCCAAAATGAATTTGCAGCAGATTCTGCCAAATGCGACACGGGAAGGTACGTCAGTCTGACTCCCCTTCGATTCAGCGACTAACTGCACGAACGCAAGCGATCGATCTGCTCGAGCAACTCATCAAATTTGACCCCACGGAACGTATCTCAGCATCCGAAGCTCTCCTTCATCCCTACTTCACGAACCCAAACTCGACTCCTTACGGTGCACCGCCAGGAGCCATGCCCCCGCCTGCTTTCAGCTTCCCGCACCCCCATGCCGGTCATGCGCACATGCCCCCGCAGGCTGCACCTCAGAATATGTACCCCATGATGCCGCCCCCGCAGCAAAGCATGCCTGCTATGCACCAACAGCCGCGCCCAGTGTATGGTCAGCCTCAGCAGTCTTATGGCACCTATGGGGTCCCTCGATGATAATCCTTCCCCGCATACCTTCTATATCGTCTCTGCTGTAAACTGATTTCAGAGTTGTAAGTAAACTGTTATCGAAATTTCCGGGTCCATTGTATCACATCTCTAAATATTTGTATAACTGCTATCTCGTATCGAATTCTATCGAATTTCAATTCCGTATAATGATAGGCAGTGTCAGTGCATGTACAGGTCCAGCTCAGTAGTAGTTGTGCTGCGTGGAAAGCTGTGGAAAGAAAGATTTGATGTAGCGAAGGCTAGCCAAGGCGGGCTGTGCACTTCAGAATGGCCGAAAGCGCAGCCTGAGGAGGCTGCAGACTTCCATTGATGCGAGCGCGAGAGGGATCTGTATGGCCTTTCAACTTTGGAGTCCTAGCGGCGAGATTTAGGTCGGTATTGCTGTGAAACACGAAGCACGAGGTGTAGGTGCCCAGGATGTATCCAAGAAAAAACGCTTCCATATTAATAAATGTGCCTAGGTATGAACTGCATTACCTTAAGTATTCCGAAGTAGTCGGTGTAAGAATATTCGTCCTATGGCTCCAAGCACTCCCCCGATCAGGTAACCACCTTCCTAGCCCTTAGCGTGTAACTCAGCGGGAGGCACCCATGCAGTGTTCCCTTCAACACCCACTCATCTCCGCCTCCTTCAACCTCGCCAGCTCCCTTGCACTCAAGCTTGACCATCTGCCCCGGCAGCGCCTGCCAAGGTACGCTGGTATGCTCCTCGAGCAATTCCACCTGTAACCCCACGCCGAGCAGTGCAGTCACGATCTCCCCCAAACCATGATTCCAAGCATACGTCCTTGTTGCCTGAAGTTTCACCTCCTTAGTGTCGACGTACGTCTCGTCGTCGTCCCATTTCGTCGGTGCCTCGTGCTCGAAGTACGGCAGTCGCACTACAGGGCCGCCTTTGTCGCCCGGCTCGCCCGGGTTCGGGGAGACAATCTGCTCGTCGACAGCCCAGAGGACTGGATGGCCCTCGCGGATGAAGAGGACGCCGCCTGGTCGCAGGAGGTGGTGCACGATAGACGCCCAGCGCTCAACGCTCGGGAGCCAGCATAGCGCCCCGACGCCGGTGAAGACTACGTCGAAGCCAGAGCCAGGGGAATCGGGGACGGGGTCGAGGAGAGTAACGGCGTCGTACACATTTCCCTCGACGAACGTGACCTTGCCGCTCTCGCCCGTATCGGCGACAAGCTGCCGCGCGGCCTTGATCGACTCGCCCGAAAAGTCCAGGCCGACGACCTCAGCGGCGCCGAGGCGGGAGAGGGACAAAGTGTCCGTCCCAATATGGCACTGCAGGTGAACGACGCGCTTGCCCTGCAACGGCGGGAGGCGGGGTACGTCGAACTTGACGACGTTGGAGAGTGCCGATGGGTCGTCGATGAACTGCTGGAGCTTGTAGCCTGCATCGTTCTGGGCGTGGAGAGGGGCGCGGTCATCCCAGTTTGCTTTGTTGGTCGCAAAGTGGTGGCCGAGGTCTTGGGATTGGGAGAATGTGGCCATTGTGAGGTTGGGGCTGGAGCTCGAGGGGATGGGTGAATATGGCCAGATGGCAGAGACCGCATTTTGAGGCGACCGTGACGAGGGAAATGTCAGCACCGTTGGCCGGCACCGTCCATCGGAACCGCGCGGTCGCTCAGAGTCCGATCACCTATGGACTGTGGCCATTCAGTGGTTATTCGTCACAACGCTGCACGCACTCACCGATTTCGATGCATTCCCCGAAGGTTCGACAGAGGATAGTAGGCCCGGCCTAAGTTACAGTAGAGTTTAGGAGGGACAGAACGGGCGGAGTTTGAAGCACAGTGCTAACGACGTTTGCTTGGCAGCAGCGAGTCCGACTGACGAGTCACTCTAGAGTCCCGTGGCTCAGAGACATTTTGAAAATGTATCTGAATCAGTAACGGAGAAGCGGATGGCGCTGGAGCTGGAGCTCATTGACCTGGGCTTTGGAACGTGACACTCTAGTGTGATCACCGCGTCGCGTTCATTGCCGACGAAGACGAGCGGCGTCCCCTTCAACGTACAAAAGTCTACAAAAGTGCTTATCAGTGCGCGATGCATTCGAAATTGGTCGCGTGACGTCTTCCCGTGCTAGGAGTTCCGCGCCTTGCCATAGAGTTACCTCAGACGTTATAGGCCGCACACACGCGTTATATGCGTGTCGAGGACCAGTGGACTACGTTGCTCCCAGGTGACGCAAAACCCGAGTCAGGCGTCGCCACTCGAACAAATACGACCACATACGTTCCCCTTAAGTAGCACAGCATGTGAACAGCGTAATCCCATTCTGAAGCTGCACCTACGCAAGCTTCTTGTTTCCTACCAGCTACCACCGTCTACCTCTCCTTCTTTGAAGTGCCCCTCTCTGCTTCTATAGGGCACATTCCTCTGCACTTTAATGCGCAGTCTTCTCATCGCGTCGTTTGTGTTCGCCGGGCTCGCTGGCAATGCTCTGAGTCACCCGACGAAGAATGCTGGCCCTGTCAAGCGTCGCAAGACGCTTGGCTTTGGACCGGACCACCCTCATGCCGTCTTTCACTCGAGTCCCTATCAGATTCAGACCGGTTTCGCGCCTATGAGCGCAGACGCTGACCCTATCGACGTCGCGCACCGTTTTGTCAAGGATATCCTGGGCACTCAGCTCACCCAGTCTATGTCGTACAAGATCCGAAAGGATTCATACACTGACAAGAACACCGGTGTCACTCATGTATATGTTCGCCAGGTCGTCAATGGTCTTGAGGTCGCTGATGGCGATATGAATATCAACATCAAGGACGGTATGGTCTTGTCATACGGGAACTCGGTATGTGCGCAAGTCTTCGACCTTATGGCTTGTGGCTAACGAAATGTACAGTTTTTCAAAGGCGCCGTCCCCCATGCGGTGGGCAACGTTGATATCTCCTTGCTGAGCGACCCCCACCGCGATTACTGCGACGTTCTGTCTGATGAGCTTCGTGCCAACACCCACTCGCGTCCCTATGAGAGCCAGGTTGCATTCAACAATCCCCATATCTCCGAGCTGTCCCACGTCCACCTATCGAATTGTGCCCATCAGAATCTTCCCTATGAAAGTCCCTCGTCATTCAATCAAGACGATCCGGCGGACTTCCGCCCAGCCCTCCTCCAGTTTATGGTTGCAGCCACGCACAACGATGATGTCGTTGAGGATATTCTCGACAATTTTGATAAGCATATGAACGAGATGATCGTCGAGTCCCCGACTGAGCATTTCGCACCTACCGACGGGCCCGCCGAATTGCTCGTCAACAACGTTCCAGACACCGTCAACCCCGTCAAGGCCAGGTTGGCGTACATCCAAGTACCTGGAAAGGAGGCCGGTTCGATGCACCTCGCTGTCGTTTGGAAGGTCAGATTCGCCATCTCATCATGGTGATGTCGTACTCATTGAAGCCCCTTTATCACTCTCAGTTCGAGGTTGAGATGCAGGACAACTGGTACGAAGCCGCCGTCTCTGCCACCGCGCCCCACCGCATTATCTCCGTCGTCGATTGGGCATCCGACGCTCCTATTCCCACCGAACCTGAGGTTTCTGAGCTGGCGACGTACAACGTATTCCCATGGGGCATCAACGATCCCTCTGAGGGCGATCGTGCTATCGTGAAGGAGAACATTGATAGCCTCGCGTCGCCCGCTGGATGGCACGCGATTCCTTACGCGAACGACCCGTCACTCAAGGGCGTCCGCTTCAGCAAGAAGAAGGGCTTCTGGAGGAATACTACCACCACCTGGGGTAACAACGTCAGTGTTTTTTTTGCCTATATTGGACTCCTGTTGACTTGGATGCCTCCAGGTCTTCGCTCAAGAGAATTGGGAAGGCCAGAATGCTTACATTGACAACTACCGCCCCGATGCCGGCGAGTCCAAGGCTTTCAACTACAAGTATAAGCCTAAGGTCACGGACGGCTCCGATGCTCAGGAGGAGGCGCAGAAGTACATCAACACCACCATTGCACAGCTGTTTTACACCACCAACTTGGTGCACGATCTGTACTACCGCTACGGCTTCGACGAGGTCTCTGGTAACTTCCAGCAGTACAACTTTGGGCGTGGTGGCAAGGAGAACGACGCTGTTATTGCCAACGCCCAGGACGGTTCAGGCTACAACAATGCTAACTTCATGACGCCACCCGACGGTCAGAATGGGCGCATGCGCATGTACCTCTGGAACACTGCGAACCCGTATAGGGACGGAGACCTCGAGGCCGGTATTGTCATCCACGAGCTGTCCCACGGCTTGAGCACGCGTCTGACTGGCGGACCTGCGAACTCGGGGTGCTTGGGCTGGGGTGAGAGCGGCGGCATGGGTGAGGGTTGGGGAGATTTCCTAGCCACCACCATCCGTTCCAATAGCACCTACTCCGACTATGCCATGGGTGCCTGGGCCGCAAACACGCCCAAGGGTATCCGCAACTACGTCTACTCTCTCGACGAGTCTGTCAACCCCTCGACTTACAAGACCCTCGACAAGCCTGGCTATTGGGGCGTCCACGCCATCGGTGAAGTCTGGGCTGAGATCCTCTGGGTCGTCTCGCAGCGCCTCATCGAGAAGCACGGATATTCCGATGTGCTCTTCCCGCCCAAGCCTGACGCGGATGGTACTATCCCTGCTGGTGACTTCTACCGCCCGTCGTCGGGTAAGAAGCCTCTTGTGCCCAAGCACGGAAATTCGCTCTCTGTCCAGTAAGTCACTCCCCCTGGGTATCTACAGAGACTTGGATCCTGATGGGATTGGCGTAGACTCGTTTTGAACGGCATGAAGCTCCAATCCTGCCGCCCATCGTTCTTCGACGCCCGCGACGCTATCATTCAAGCTGACCAGGTTCTCACCGGCGGTGAGAACTTCTGTACCCTCTGGGAGGGCTTCGCCGCTCGTGGTCTAGGTCCCGACGCCAAGGTCGAGGGCCGCACACCCTGGGGCGGAGGAATCCGCACCAACGTGAGTTTTCTTTCCTTTACTTGCGTGTCGTTTTTCCTGTATTGTATTGGTTACTAAATGCTCTTTATTTTATAGGGTTACAATTTGCCCCTTGCGTGCAGGGACGCATGAGCCGGTGGTGATCTTGTCGAATTTGCTTTGTTGTCAGATCTTTCGTTCGTAGATATAGGATAAACAGAGATACACCTCATCGCTGCGTGCTATTATCTATACCCGCATTTTGGGTTGTATTATACTGTCTTTATGTGCGTGTTCATAGTAGGATAGCATCCTGGTACTATATAAATCGATTTTACTAGACCTAGAGGTCATCGTCCAAGGGGCAAGAGGGTCTCGACTTTATGGTTCTGTCTCTCTAGGGTATGGCTTCCTTTTATGTAGTCAAGGATGCCTTGGGGTTGATGGTGAAGAGTGCGCCGCTCAGGCCTCCATGCCCATGGCATGGGGTGAGAAACCACTCTTATGTAGGTACCATACTGGCCATACTCGATGACCTTGTGTCATGCTCCCTCCTCCCTGAAAACGTATAAATTGTTGCTTTTCCTCATTTAAACGCAAGATGCTCTTAAATCTTTCCTCCGACTCGTGGCAAGCGATGAGTCTTCCAAGCTTCCACATCCACACATGTCGCGGCGGCGCCAGATAAAGTTTGCTTCGCCAGATATTTCGCCTCTATGGCCGGGTTAGGCGTTCCCTCGAGCTCCTAGAGGCACATAACGCACCCCTTGTCGACGTATGTTTTGAGCTCGCTGTACCCCCCTCGAAGGATTCCCAGGAACAGTAGTGCGCACCCGCCTTGCGCAGCAGTAAGTAGGATATCATGTAATGCTACGAAACTGCTCCTGACCTGCAGCGTTCTGTAAAAGTGGATTTATTCAGCCGTTTGAAAGGATGATACCTATGCGAGCAGAAGAACGCACCCATATGTTCAGCTTGACCTTCTTTCCCTTCACTTATGTACCTATAACATCCTAGTTCCACATGAGTCTCTGGTTTTCCCTGGCAGTCCCCCACAAAGCAACATGGCCTGCCACACCCGGTAGCGCTGCTCGCCCTCTGGCAGTGGGAGCAATTATCATGTAAGTTCGTCTGAGCAAACTACTCTTTCGTCCCACATGTACAGTCGAGGACTGTGCTGATTGGGGCTGTCGATGCTGCCTTAGCTCCTCGTGTCTGTGACATTTTGTATGGAGATGTATGAGAGGGAAAGAGAGAGCGGGCCTGCTGTAAAGCGGGCGGCAGGTGGAAATTGCGGGCTCAAGTTGTCTGCACCTGTTGTCGTTGCTGTGGTTATCCCTTACTATCTCTGTTATATCTCTGTTGTCAACAATCGTCCCACGTCTGCATACAGGTCCCACTCAGACTGGCGACGTGTTAGCCCTCTCAGGAGCCCTCTCGCTTTCATCTATTTCCCGGAGGGGTTGCCTTGGGCCAGGAAGGAATCTCACACGGGGAAAAATGACGAGTTCGAGGTGACGGCCATTTGTGCATTCCTCCTCATCGTGTGGCTCGAGCGCTGGTTTTGTGGGTTCACTGTCTTCGATTTTCTATGCTTCTTCGGGCTCCATGACAAGCCGGGATGATCGTTTATGATCTTCACAATTGTCGTCGGCGTCTCGACGTCACAGCTCATCAGGCCTCAGATGTCAGAATCCACCCCATAGATGATTCCACGAACATACTTTCGTTGAGGCCTTGAGTGCATCGAAGGCCTGCGCCATGAAGGTAGACTGTTCGACCCATTTCCTAACGGATACAAGCAACCATTCTACGCAAGCGGCCTTCTTATCATGGAATCGAGCTCCCTAATGGCCTAGCTCAACTGCGCCCCCGTATTGATCCTTATCGCTGGCAGTCTTGTGCCCATCGGAATACTAGCACTTCCAGTAGCTGCTTTGACCTTTACACTGCTGCTTTAATGGACCGCTGCTTTTCAAACATAACCTTGTGAATCAATGATGAGGTTTGAGGCCTTTGGAGTCTACAGGACCGATGAAGGCAGGCTGAAGGGCAAATGGTGTCGTGTGTTGGTTACCAACAATGGTTGACGTCCGACTTCACTGCAGTTCACTCCATGTCAGTGGAAAGGCCGCCAGTGATTCATCTGCCCAATCGGTCCGTTACTAATGATATCCATCAGTCCAAGTGACCTTGCTGTCAAATGCCGTTCAACTTCACAATTGATGTTACCCGTTCTGTCATCCACACCGCAGAGTCTATTTGCACAGCTGTCGCAAATACCGCGGCACGAGGACGAAGGCGAAAGCAGCGCCGCCGCCGTCCGTCATACGCGCTACCCTTGTGCAATACATCGTGCGCTCGCAATCACCGTCTTTCGCGCAGAACGGCAACAGCACTGGAAACCCTGTAGTAGTGTTTTCAAGATTCGAACATGTTGGTGCGGTACCCAGGCCATCCTTCTCACAGAATTCTGTGCATGTGCTCCTTGGATCGGTACGTACGTACAGTGGTGATGCCGTGACAAGCTTTCAAACAAGTATCAAGGATTCAGGAATCGGATGGGTGCATGTCCGAATGCAAGCGCGGACCGAGAGCGCCCCTTCTCACATCGAAGCGGAAGAACTCAAAGCGCTCGGATAGTATAGAGTTAGGTCCGTGAATTGTGCGTTGATGAGTTGATGCATGCAATTGAAGCATATGTACTTAGCTGTGTAAGTCGTCCCTACAAACATTGCCGACAGTTTCCATTCCACTTGAGACTTACCCACCATCCCTCTCCCACCGCATTCCCGCAGCCTTCCGGACGATCATCCACTCAGTCAACTCAGCAGGATGTCGTTGTCTTCAGAGGCCGCGCAGGGCATCGATCTCACAAACACCTTTGCACCGATTTACTGGGGTCGGTTGATTCACTCGTGCATTCGTGTTCGCTTTTTCACTGATTTGCCCCATTTGAGTCTAGGTTTCGTCGTTTCGCTGTTGTGAGTTTTGGATCAAGCCGTAAAACGCTCTTTTGACACGACGAATTAATTTCTAAAGCTTGGGTGGGATCACGATTGTTCAAGCCTACATTTACTTTCCTTCACAGAGAGATCGCTTCGTTGTGCGGCTTACGGTACGCAGTACTCTCTGTTGTGCACCCTATACTTCTGACTTCCATCGCGACGGCTCACAGGCTGCTGCTATGCTGTACGCGCCTTTTTGTCATAATTCCGACTTTGTGATCACCTTTTTTCAGACTTTTCGACCTTGCTTCATCGATTCTAATTTCCCAGTCTGTCTACTATTACCTAGTGAGCGGGCTATCCATTACTACAGCTTTCCACGCCCGAACAGACCCTGGATTGTTCAGATACCAAATTTCGGTTCCTTGAAGCCTCTGGGCTCCGTTACTCCGTGCGTCCTTCAAACATTTGACCAAAACAAATTCCAGGCTAACAATAATATTAGAGAATTATCTGCCGAGTGTCTCCTCTCGACAATGATCACGTTCATGTTCGTTTCGCATCTTCCAGGCTGCCTCCGTGACGGGGTTTTGATTAATACTCTGCAGCTCCCAGATGTACTTTGTGTATCAGCTCTACACTGGTATGTTGCACTCCTCCTCCCAGCACCCCGTTGCCTTTGCTGATAGACGCTGCATGCGCAGTGAAAAGAATGGGCCGAAGTGGTAGGTGGCTCGTCCTAGGATCGATCGTAAGTGGAACACGCATGCCGAGGAGCTTGGTCTCCTAAACTACTCCCCAATAGAGCGGCGGTGCTGTCATGGCTTTTGGTGCGTTAATACTCCGGTCATGATAAGGAGTGAACTCGTCGAATCACCATTGACAGCTGGCGGAATTGGTATGTTGTATTACCTGATACATAGTATCAGTTCATTTAACGGAAATTGCGAATGATAGCCTGCGTAACGACCATGTACATCTTTCACCATGGCGTACTATCAAACCGCAATAGCACCTTCGCTGTGAGTGACCCATGTCCATGTTATTTGAATAAATTCCTTGACTCAGGTGGTGTTGTAGATCTTCTTCGGTGTCGCGAAAGGATTCGGCGCAGTCACGGACATATTGGCGACCATCGCAATGTGCATGTATCTTACATCTTCCAAGACAGGCATCAGCGAGTCCGCGCTTCCATTTCTCTCACCACTGCACATCACGCTGACGATCTGAAATGAAATTTCTAGGACAACCACTCTTCTCAGCAAGCTCACGCTCTTTGTGATCCACCGCGGTGCACTTGTCACCCTCATCCAGGTGCTCCTTCTGACCACCTTCTACGCGGCGCCTCGAGAACTCTACTGGTATTTGAAGCCAACATCAAGGTCGAGACATTCAATGACACCACCCGCTTCACAGGCTCCCATTCCATATCAATGTCACCAAACTCTACGCCAACACGTTCTGTAAGTCATTTTCTTCCAGCTTCTATGCTCAACATCAGGATCGTTACGTCACTGACATTTTCATTCCACTTATCCAGTTGCGATGTGAGTAGGAGTTTTGTTGGGCTGACAGCGCTAGAAGTGCACCGTGGTGACTGAGCCTCTACGCTGATCAATACCTCACAGGCTCAATGGGAGGAACCACCTCAAGGATACCTTTAACACGCGCTCCGCATTCTCAGCCAGCTTTACCACTGGTGCTAACCACCAGTCGTCGAAGTTCGGGTACCGTAGTAATGAACAGTACGACCTGCGTACACTTGACATTCAGGTCGGTCTCTCTTATCTCGCGAATATCTTTCGACCGCATGCTTTACTCACTTGTGAAATCAACCCACAGGAAAGCGACAGTAGCAGCAAGTCCTCCAATATGCCGACTGTTACGAAGACTGTGGAGGTTGTCGAGATTTGACATTCATCGTTGACCCTGTGATTCGTTGCTCTGCTCTTGTTTCCCACTGTACTTGTCCTTACACTTGATGATTACGGAACGTCTGTGCACTTTCGACTTTGCGGATGATCCCAAGTTGCATACGCGGCGCATCTCCGTGTTGTACGATGGTGTCGCGTCGCGTCCCGCTTTACCAGATGCAATTGGCGCCCGCTGATCCAGATAAGGAGGTGATTGTGCCCTAGAGCGCTGTCGCAGCTGTGCTAGATATGCTGCGGCCGTTGCTCTGCGAGAACTCAATGATTAAGCCGGAGAGTCCAGCTTGTGTTGATGACAAGATGCGCGTCCAGGAGTTAGGACACGTGTATGAGTATCGAGAGCTGATTCTTCTCGTGTTGGCTAAGAGTGGACGGTTTGCAGTGAACTCGATGCGCGATCGACTCGTCCTCCATTTTTTTGTAATGACTTGCGTTCTCAACGACCGTACTCGTGGCCAGCCGATCCTGTGACTGCCCGGCCACGACTGATGCGGTTCTCTTACACTTCTCGATTTAGTATTACTTTCCGGGCATCAGCGCTCTCAACGACTCTCTCTCACCTGGCAACACCTGTGCACCGTTTCTTCTGTATACCTGGCTGTACAATACATCCACACGCTACGGTCTACGACACAATGCCCGCTATCAACGCTCTTGCTGGCTTATCAGACAGTAAAAACATCAGTCTAGACCTGGAGCAGCCAAGGATAGCCGTCATGCTTGCGATCTTATTCATTTCTCTCTTTGGTATGTCCTTATCATCCCCATGCATGTTGCTCTCGATACTTATTCTTGCCACTAGCTGTTTCTTTTCCAGGCGTTTCGAAACAGCTCCCTTTCCTCCAGATACCACACCTCGTGTTCTTTATCGGAAAACACTTCGGAACGGGTGAGTTACATACATCTCGCACTTGATTGGGCGCCGAACTGACCCTTCATTGATCATTACTTGAAAGGTGTGATCCTATCCACCGCTTTCTGCCATCTCCTCCCAGATGCTTTCGATTCCCTCCAACGTCCGGACGTCAACGAGAAATACCATGGCATCGGCAGGTGGACGGGTTTAATCATGTGCGTCTATTCGATTATCTTGATAGCATTCGTCTCAATCCTTGTTCAGCTTGGGATCCTTGCTTTCAATATTCCTTGTCGAATGTGCACTCCTTTACCCCAGTCATACTATTGTGATTTGACCTCATCTCTTCAGATGCATCGACGGCATATGTCGATCACCTTCACGCCGAGCCCTCCGTGCCTCCTTCCCCGCATGCTTCCACTCGACTATCCTCACCGGCCCTGGGAAAAGCCCCCCCGTCTCCGCCACAACAAAAAGATGCTACCGCCGCTTCGCACCAAAGCTCAAGTGCCTCCCCCCTCCCCTCGACGACAGAAACTACCCCACTCCTCGTTTCCACAGGCCCTACCCCAAAGCGCACAAAATCACTGTGCAACTTTGACCACCATCCGTTACACAACCGCAGCCATGAGGATGCGCTTCTCGCGCTCCTGCTACACTCGCCGCCGAGGCTCATCTGGGGTCGCGACGTGCCGTGCGTGAGCCACATGGGCATGGGTCGCGTCGCCCTGGCGCAGGTCGATGATTGTGCCGATGTAGCGTGCACTTTAGACCTAGACGCGGATGAGGAGGTCGTGGGTGTGGTGGAAGATGTAAAGCCGAAGACTGGGAGGCGCAGGCAGGTTGTGGGAATACTTGTGAGCCCTTCATCTTTTAGTAGGGTTCAAGCAAAGGCGCTGACGCTGTTGTATGCTTAGATCCTACAACTCGGTATCATGATTCATTCCCTCGTAATAGGGTTGACGCTCGCCATCACGACTGGGACGGACTTCAGTGAGTTCTGTCTGAGTCTCTCTAGAACCATGCTGACAACACCGAAATACCATAGCGTCACTCGTCACCGCCATCGTCTTCCACCAGCTATTCGAGGGCCTCTCTCTCGGCATCCGGATAGCGGGATTGCCCTCTGTTCCACATCCCGCTGACCGCGACCATCCAACATCTTCCTCATCCACCACAGCCTCTTCCTCTATCCACTCAACATCACATGTGCATCGGCATGAGCACCCCAGTCGGTGGACATGGCTCACGCACTGGCTGAGCCCCACGCTCTCCGTCCTCTTCGCCATAACCACGCCCCTCGGCATCCTCTTGGGCACCTTCCTCTTCGCGCCCTCTTCCTTCTCCTCCCCACGACCAGGGTCTTTCTCTCCTCCTCGCCAAGATAATGACCACACCTCGCGCATGTATCTCACGCAGGGCCTCATGTCGGGCATCTCGGCAGGAATGCTCATATACGCTTCCACAGTCGAGATGCTCGCGGGAGACTTTGTGTTTGGGGATGTCGGCGGGGACCATGGGCATGTACATGAGCGCGCCACAGACGTCGACGGACATGGCCACTCGCACGTACACACACATTTCCACGACGGTCAAGTGGTACATGATGAGCACAAGCCCGGGTTGACACCCGGTTGGCGCAAGGTTTTGGCGGTAGCTAGTTTGCTTGCAGGCGTGGCGGCGATGGCGCTCGTTGGACTTGGGGAATAGGCGAGTCGCGCTTACTCATTCAATGTATGATATTCATGTACGACATCGTCCTGATCATTTGCATTCACATCCTCATCCATGTCCCATACATCCATTCCCTTTACTTGTAACACGACGTATATTACATCACGATAGATAGATACTCGGAGCGTCCAAGTGCCGGGCACCCTAATAGAACCTCTTTTTGTTGACATACGTCCAAAAGTATTTCAGAGATCTTTCCGCGCCCTCTTCGCGGGGCGGCGCCAGAAAAAAAGGGTCTCCACAAGACCTGCAGGGCGCTGT
Organism: Asterophora parasitica; assembly: GCA_018282005.1. Classification (NCBI taxonomy): domain Eukaryota; kingdom Fungi; phylum Basidiomycota; class Agaricomycetes; order Agaricales; family Lyophyllaceae; genus Asterophora; species Asterophora parasitica. The sequence continues at coordinate 46,225 of JABCKV010000093.1, forward strand.
GTCTCTACTTCTACCTTGACTTCTGTCTCCTCCCGCGCCCGCTTTCGCCCAATAGGTGTTCGCATGGGCGGGGTAGAAGTTGATACCGCGCCGGCAACCGCAGCGGCGATGGCAAAGGGACTCGAAGACACGGGTGTGGGTGCGTGAACGGCAATAGGTCGGTGCCATCCGTCGTGATATTCACAGTTGCCGTAGAAGGCTGGTTCGCGGGCGCGGCGCGATAGACGGGATGGTCCACGAGGGCCCGGGGGTTGGTTGATAACTTCGATGTTAGCGTGCGCACGGCGAAGAGGCCTAGAGCTGGTGCTCGATTTGCTCGTAAGATATTCGCCTTTGGGACTGCCATGTGCCCGGGTGGGAACCTCAGGGGCGTATTGCACTGTAGGAGGTCTCCTAGGAGAGTTCGAGTCCGTGGGCAGCTTGCGTATCGCATATATCAGTGTGATAATGACGCCTGGCACTGGGTTTAAGCCACCAACATGAGTATCATCGCTGTGAATAAAAAGATTCTGTTGAGTCGGTAAAGTGGAGCATGGAAGGGGGAAAACACTTACGCATCGGATTCGGACTGAGTACGGAGCTGGATCATCAACCCACCTCCCAGAGACGCCGCTGTATATTCTGGGAACTCGGTGCCACCAGCGACTGTAGGAGTCATGGGAGTAAGGGTCATATGGAAAGGCATCCTTGAGACTCAACAAAAGTGATAGAGTCGTTGAAACTGGCCATCTATCCTGAACAATATTAATACATACACGCCGCTTTGGTGTCAGGTGCAAAGCGTGCGCACCGCGCCTGCTTTGGCCGCGATCTCACGCGCTGCCCGTGGCCCATGGCCTTCGCGCTTTGATGCGCCACCACTGCGTGGCCTTGCTGGCGTTGGCGCTTTGACTCCAACAACCACCGGGCCGACCTGTAGTAGTAGCATAGTAGCCTCGAGTGAAGTACTACAATGCACAGGACAATCATGTACCATAATGTACAAAATCTAATTACCTTACAGGCCATCCGGCATCCATCCATATCGGATAAATCATTACATTACAAATTTCGGACTATAATAAGGGCGGGGCGGGCCCGAGCTCTGGGAACTCTATGGCTCGGATTGTCCCTCACCTGGAGCGTAGGCAGGTTAATGTTGCCTGTGGAGCCAATATGTAAGGTTGGGTGCTCATAAGTTAACGTTCGTCTCAAGCCCGGGTGCGCCACGGAAATTGATTGCAAACAAGTCATCATTACCCGTGCTGCGGGGGAAGAATCGAAGTGCGGAAGAACACGGCCATTCTACGCTGCCTTTGCAAAAGCAGCCTTTCATCTGTTATGGGAAAAGGTCCACAAAGCGGCACGGCGCCGCTTCAATCAATAGCCGCAGATCCAAAACTTGTGGCTTGGACCGTGCACAAAGCTGAAGCCAAGAGACCCAAGCGGGTTTCTTCCGCACACATATATAAGCCAGTGTTGCAGGATATTCTACTGGCCTTGAACTGACATTGATAATGCTCGGGTACCGTCTAACCCTGACCCTCATGGAGCCTTCTGGCGCCGGCATCAACTCCCACAAGAAATTAATGCAAAGCAACGATGAGGAAAAATTGAATCTGTCTCATTATACCGTGGTGTGGTTATCCTGCGAGTCGTTGACGTAAGTTCAGGCTTGTACCACATGCGTCTGGTTACTTACTATTATAGTTTCCCCAGCGCTGGTAACGAAGTCGCTGTACCGGGTGTCATCCTGGCGTTGCCAACGCTATGTCCTCGCGCCGCGCTCCAACACCCCGGCGGTGAGCTAATCTACTCAGTTGAAGTCAAATTTTGTGAAACCACTACACGCCTTCGCCAAGCCATTCATCGCCAGTGCTGCCAACGGGCCCTCCATTGCCCCTACCATCTGGGTTGGCGTCTCCTACCCTGTCCTCGACCCCGCAGCAACGTCGTTAGGATCACTGTCGCATTCGCATTCCAGGCTCACGCGGAACGCACCTTCTTCGAGAAACAGGAAGGGAACGGAAATGACTTTTTCCGGGTGGAAAGCTCCATCACACAACGTGCGCCGCCTTCCATGAGCGTGCAGGAGTAATATTTCAGCTTTGGGCCTTGGGTTCAAATAGGAACTAGCTTGAGAAGCCGAATTGTGGTGCAGTAAGAAGTATACCGTGCGGTCTCTCGACGGCGGGCAAAGTGAATATTTGTTGTGTGCTTCGTATTTCCAGCAATGTCTCGATGTTCGCAATCCCTCAACATCGTCGAGCGAGTTCCGTGATGTGATTGGCCAGTGCCTGGAGATGGGTTTCTCCTGTCAGTGATGTTCGAACGGAGTCGCGAGAAGTGGGGTGTAGACAACATCTGTTCCGATAGGCAGCTCACAGTTTCCTACTAAACGGCGACGGGAACGTGCGATGAGGGAATCTACACAGCCTCATCTGGTGCCAGTTTCCATACAGCTTTCTTTTGCATCCTCACAAGCCGATCAAACATTCTCTTCCCCTTCTCATCCAAACCCTCCCGGAAGGCGTCCTCCTTCATCCACTTCAGTCTATGCTGCAGCACATTGCATGCACGAGTAGATCCGCCATTGACGCTACCCATGTTCGCGTGTAGGGTGGCGCCCTGTTCTGCTGAGTCGTACGTCGCGCAGTGTAGGATGTTGGAGTTGTAGAAGACAGTTTCTCCGGCTGTGAACGTCCATTGTTGAGAGCATGAAGAGGAAGATTAAAGCTCTAGGAATTGATGGACGTACGTTCGAGAGTTAGCCTGACAGCCCCAGGCATCGCGAGGGGGTCAGTCGGCGGCTCTAAAGTTTCGCTGTGCTTGCGTTGCCCAGGTATCCGAGGTTTGATATGGGAGCCGGGGACAATGTAAAGGCAGGAGTCGCGGTACAAGGCGCTTTTTGAAGAACCAAACCATGAGATGATGCTTTAAGGATGAGTTTGGATTGATGCCTACGTGTTCCATTAGACCTAATAGTAACGATGCGTCAGCATTGAATACGTCGAATTATATATAACTCAAAATGTACTCCGAAATGCCATTTACCAAGGGCGTGCCGCTCCTCGTCCTCCATCGCTTTCTCGTGCACGTCATCCCGATGTCAACGCAGCGCCAAGTTGCGCCTTAGGGGGTTTATGAGGAGGTTGAAGAGCTCTGCAACGTTTAAAAATGTGAACATCAGAGCACAATCCGATGTGCACCACGAGCATGACACACCCATTTCCAAATCCTCTTCCTCGCACAGCAGCAGTTCATATCGGACAGGGGCTGGGAGGTGTACCACCTTGCAAACGCCGGCTCGCCCAAGTCTGGGTGCATTAGGTGCTGTACACCCCACGAGTCGGGATTGTCGTCGCCATAGGGCGGGAATTGCTTTCCAACTGTCCGTCGATGGGGCCATTTTCCCTCGCGTGTGAGTTCGACAATGCGATCACACGCCGCTCGCAGCTCCTGCTGTTCTTCGGGGGATATGAGTCCACGAATCACAACAAATCCTTGTTTGTCGTATAAGCCTTCAGCCGGGATGCCATTTCGCTCTTAAGTCCGACTGCGACGAATGCATTGCTTGAGGTGTGATCGCGAGTTAAGACGATGCCGTTTTGATGACCGTGCAGCGTGGGAGGAGGTAGCATGAGCATGAAAAAGATGAATTCGTCGAAAGCAAAGACTGATCATCGACTAGCAACGATAGAAAAAAAAAAGAAACCGTACATTGAGTTCAGCGTTATGATCAAGTTACGATGATATAGAACTCCGTAACTCATTCGCTTCAGATACGTTCGATGCTACTGCCTTGCAGCCAGTGCTGAGAGAAGAATGTCGTGGTCGATTTTCGCAGCTAACATGCAATGTCATCACTCTCCGCAAGCCAAGCCATGGCAAAACCACACACCTTTCAGTATGAGCCGCAAAAAAGTCCTTGCCAACGCGGGTTCTTCTAGTTCCATCCGCGTAAGGTTATCATTGCTCAGCCGCCACAGCGTAGCTGCGCGTTCCACGAACACTGTGGCGTTCCTCGGAAGCGACGACAATGCGGAGAGTTCACCAGCGACGGTGCCGGGAACCATTGACTCCTCGACGCATTTCAAATGGTCAGCGAACTTGTATGATGCCCTCAAGACGCCCGCCTCCACGATATAAAGGCCATCAGGAGAGTCATTTTGATTCCACAGAACTTCGCCCTCTGGCAGGCATATTCGATCGAGATATTTCTCAATTGGCCGGAAGAGGTCGGGGTCGAGGTCGCCGTAAGAAGAAAACGCTTTCACTAATGTGTTCTGAGGCTCGGTCGGATAGTCCGAATCCGCGGATCGGTGGTTCTCTGTGAGGGCGATTTGTGTTGGGCCTCGCGATACTTTTGTGAGCATAAGGGACGGACCATGTGCGATCGTTCGATCTCCTACATCGCGCATGTAGGATCTCCGAGGTGACGAGACCAAGGAATTCAACGACTGCTGCTCCAATTCGAAGTCGCGTCGGGCCCTCCCTGGCAAGGCTGCTCCATTGTCGTGAGTGACCGATGGAGAAGAAAGCAGAAGCAACACACCGAACGCAACTGAGGTAGCTTCATACTTTTGCGCCATATACCAGGCACGCAGGTACTCATTTTCCGTCCCTGTATGAGCAAAAATCGTCAGCACCACATCCAAAAATTGCACGATGAAGTAACCAACACTCCATCGCATCGTTGAAGGTTAAGAAGAGCTCGACCCCTTCTGCACCAAGCACATGGACACTCTGCAGTGCCTTGCCCACCGCAGACTCCGCCTCAAATCCGCAGAAGACGAGCGTCACCGATTTCGCCGACAAGAAACGGTGAATGCGCACGAACGCCTCGGCGGAGGACATATCAACACCTGCGACGAGGGTGAAGTCTAGAACAAGGAATCGAACCGGGTTGCTCTGCCAAGATGGGCCTTCGATGATACCGCGAATGGTATCCTCGACGTGGGAGATGGTTCCAAAGAATAGGAAACCTATAGTACATCATCCCACTGCACGTTCATGAGGATGTCCTTGAAGAAAGACGAACCTTGAAGCATCAAAATAGTGGTTTGCTTCGACACTTCGCGGAGGTAGGCTCGTTGAAGACTTGGTCTGCGTACCGTCGACATGGCTGTTTCACCAGAATGAAGAGAACGGATGCTCTTCCTCTGGGAATTTTGAACAACAAAGAAGAAACCTAAATACATTGAGTTTAGAATTTTCGAAACGATGCGATGCCAGGGAAAAAGCTCACAACTGGCAATGATGCCGAATATAACTCCAACAACGAAATCCCACACAGTCATAAAAATGATGATGCTGACAATCGTGATATATTCGGTCCTACACGCACTCGGATCAGGATACCAGAGAAAAAAAGGTTGATATACCTGCTAGTCCGGTGTCTAGTGTCCCACAACGCCTCTTTGACGAGGTCGATTCCAAGGACAAAGATCAAGGCCCCGACAACCATTACCGCTAGAAAGAGAGCCAAGATTCAGTACAAGTACAGCCCATTATGTTATTCTTTTGTAACCCACGAATGAACGCAATGGGCGCCGTCCCTATGACGAGGAGAACAAAGGTCATCGCTGCAAGCAGGAACCCAGCGATCCTCGTGTTGCCACCAACACGATAAAACCTGGTAAAGAAAAGTTTTGACGTCGATACATGCCCAAAATGAAGACGGCAAGATGTCAAGATACATACAAGAGGGTATTTACATATACAAGGTAGTTTGGTCTGCAATAAACCTTGTTAATTTCGTTTGTTTCTACCAGGTTGACAAAATTGACACGCACACAGTCCCAAATAGACCAGAGAGGATGTTTGAATATCCGTGCGCGACAAGTTCCCGGTCCGTGTTGATATCCTCATTGAGAGATACAGCTATGACGCAGTGAGTTCGCCATCACTAAAACCATCCATCTTAAGAAATCTCACAGAGCGCAGGGACGTTGAGAGGTGGGTGCAAGATGTTGAAGAAGAGCAAAGCAAACTGCGTAGGCAAAGTCGCCCATAGCGCTTTAAAGCGCACAGCGTGCAGATCTATTCAGGGAACAAGCAATTTCAGCGATCATTGCATAGTAAAGGAGGGCATGTCGCACCAAAATGGGAGTAAAACTTATACCAAGGTTCTGCGTCTTCAGTTCCCATATCGAATATCCATCCCGTTCTCCTGAGGTGCCATAAGTCGAGTCCTGCGGCCGTGACAATGATGTAGAAGAGAACGGGAATTACGAGGAAGTCTGTCGGTTTGTTTGAGTCATCAACTTCGAATCAGCAAACATGCAATTTCCGTTCGGTAAACTCACACAACGGAAATATAAGCTGATGATGGAACTTGTGCGTGATGACCCGTAAGAGGACAGCTAAAACAAGCGGAATTGACCACAACACGAGGTTGTGCGTGTTGAGTAACATCGTCTCGATTGTCTCCCAATTTGCGCCCAAGTCGCCTTCTCCGATGCGCATGCTCACCGTGAATCTACAGTCAAGAGCCAAACAATTTTCAAATGATCCTCCAGCCCTCCCGAGGGAATAGAAAGGGGCACGTACCCGGTCTGGATGAGGAACGCGCCCACTCCACCGATACAGCCGACGAGAATGTGACGCGGGAAGAACCCGATAAGGACACCAAGCTTCAGCGCACCCAGGAGAAAAAATGTCAGACCTGAGTGTGATTTAGATCAAAGTCAACAAGTGTATAATAATCGAGAGCGGAAATCATAGCCAGACAAACCTGTCATGATTGCACTAAGTGCATACGCAGCAAGCGTGGTCGCGATGACCTCTTTAGGGTTGCTTTCTCCAATATGAGACACAATCTCGTTTGCTAGTATGTGGAAGAAGGGCTGGATAACACGAAGATCTCAGTTTCACGTTGATGGCGATGAAGTAATTATCAAGAGCAGAGAGGGGGAGCGTTCAGATGATTACAGAGGTCGGTACGTACCACGACTTCAATCATCATGCTGCCATTCGCACCCGCAAAACCACTGCCACCACATGTGTATACTACCTGTGCGATCGTCGCCCTGCGTTCCGTTAGACGTTTAGAGACTCAAGCGGAAGGCCAAAACGCACGACATAAAAAACATAGAAACGCCCATTGGTCCCAAGTTGGCGAAAACGCCCGTTCCAGGGAAGAGGATCATGCCATCTGTGTGTATTTATATAGAGATCGCGTCAGGGAATGCTCTACGTTGCAGGCATGTGGCCAAAAAAATCGTGTGGAAAGAAGATATAAACAAGGCCGGGGGTATGTATAGCAAGAAAGAAACGTGAAACGTACAAGAGACACCATCCAGGATATTCAACAAACATCCCAGGAGCACCGCAGGGATGCTTTTCGTCGCCACAGCCAGAACATACGGGATCTCTTCCGTAGCGTTTTCCATCACCGCCACACCAGCCTTGAGCTTGTTTTCGAAAGAAACATGCTTGGCATTGGATTTCAAGGGTGGGACATGCAGAGTAGGGGATGCAGGCGAAGGAGAAATCGGAGAAGAAGTTGAAGGCAACGAGGCGCGGGGCATTAAAGGCGTCCTCTCATTTGTGGCACTCGCGGGGGAGGAAACGGGTGAAGACGATGTGGTGATTATAGCTGAAAAGAGACGGGATCCTGACGTTCCTGTGCTCGTCTTTGGTGGTGCTCTAGTATAGCTATCCGACCAGTGCACCCTGGGTATGGCGGGGCTAGCGCGCGACGCAGCAGACGCTGCGGTTGGGGTACGCGACCCGTCCGAGCCAGAGCTGTACCCTCCTGCCTCCGATCGATCATATTCCTGACGAAGGAGGGTTAGGCCTGAGGGCCCTGTGGGTGGGCGGCTGCGAGGGGTCGAGGCGCCGCTCTGTGATCGCGAGGGCATGACAGACAGTGGGGACACCGAGATGGATGTGCCAACAGGTTCTTCGGGAACGGGTGAGAGGGATTGGACAGAATCAGATATTGACGCGGTGTCTGTAAGGGTAAACCCGACTTCTGAATGTGGCAGCGCGAGGTTCTCAATTGGCGGTGAAACAGATGAGGTTGCGGGCGGCGAGAAAGTCGAGGCGGCATCCCCGGAGGAGGTGAAGGACATGCTAGAGAGCTCCATGGTATTCATACGAATCGAATCCTGGGAGTGTCGGACCGGTAGTAGGGGCCCAGATGGATTGGTGCTGTTCGTGTGCGATCCAACTCGGAAACCGTTTGCAGGGTTGTAGGACCTGGGCTGCAGAAGCCTGTGCGTGTATGGATACCGTCAGAATTAGAAGTCAGGACTTGAAGCATTCTGGAAATGGGTAGTGATAACTCATATCCCGAATACACGGTCAGGATGAACAGATTCAGGAACGCAGGCTGGAGCCAAATGGCGTATACTGGGCAACCAAGAAGAAAAAGATAATGCTTACCCAGATCTGCGCAACAAAAGCGAGCCTTCGTGAGTGATATTTCTGTCCGGATTTTCTGCCCAAGGTCTATCGTCCATATCCCCTGTGCTAGACCTGCGCGGTGAAGGCATACCATGATGCCTCGGCAGTGAACGCAAATATGTGGAACTAGACCGGGTCGCAGATGCAGATGCAGTCTCGTCTGTGGTGTCCAGTGCAGATGATGGAGTGAGACTAGGACTGGACTGAGACTGAGATTCTGAGTCAGGGGTCACGGAGAGCTGCAGCATGGCTGCGAGACCTGGGAAGGCCGACGAGGTGCTGAGAGTCGACTGTCCAGACGCCATTGATCTCCAATACTGTATGTAAGTGTATACTGCGGTCCGTTAGCCTTTTTTCTGGGTGTGCATGGGAGAAGAGATAGCTGGAAGATAAAATAGGCGTAGGTCGCGGCTAGGACGCGTTCCTGAGTCCTGATATCATGAAAATTCCACGCGTTCCACGTGGGCCTGTTTCTCTTGAATTCACGCCATCATGAGCACGATCGCACTGCAAGTTTTCCTCTGTCTCCCATCCCCGCATCTCCTTCATGGTGACTGAAATTCCTTCTTTTCACGTTGATGCAGGTATCCTCTGTCAAACTTCACGTTCAGGTGCGCGCTAATCTGCTGTCAAGTTGTGTGGGGTCACCTTAGTCTTTGAAATAGCACCAAGGAGGCACAGCCTGAGGAGGATCCCTCTGTATCGGCCCGCCTACAGCGCCTCCAGAACAACTACGAGGACTTTGGAATGCGCAGGACTGTCGAGGGCATTCTCGTCGTCCACGACCACGGCCACCCACACATCCTGATGCTCCAAATCGCCAATGCGTTCTTCAAGCTGTGAGTACGCGTCATGTTTTGTCTTTTTTTCCATACACGAATTGGGCCTACGGCAAACTGACAAATGTCACCGCTGGCTCATGCATTTGTGTTTTGCAATTATGATGCCAGCTCACCTGCGCTGACATTCGAGCCACCTCAGACCTGGAGACTACCTCAAGCCCGGTGAAGACGAAATTGAAGGCCTCAAGCGACGGTTGGACGACCGTCTCGCGCCGCCCAAGGATTCACCCCAATTCAACGCCACGCACGGCGTCGACAACGAGTGGGAGATCGGCGACTGCCTTGCGCAGTGGTGGAGGCCTAATTTCGAAACATTTATGGTGCGTTCCGTAGTTCCTCTGTCCCACAACTGAGAACTCAACAATCGGGAACAGTACCCCTTCATCCCTGCACACATCACGAAGCCCAAGGAATGCAAAAAGCTATTTCTAGTACAGATGCCCGAGCGGAGTACGCGCCCAGCCATGACCCTTGCCTCGCAGCGAGCGCTGACCCATGTGTCAATGTAGAAGTCCTCGCGGTCCCCAAGAACATGAAGCTCCTTGCAATCCCGCTCTTCGAGCTGTACGACAACGCCGCGCGGTACGGCCCGCAGCTCTCTGCGATCCCGCATTTGCTCTCAAGGTGCGCCATTTTCCATGACCGTTTACATTGTCCTAACAGGATTGTAGGTATAATTTCATCTATCAATAAGCTCGTCGTCTAGCTCTCATCCCAATCCCGATCAAACGCCTGCGTGCGCTTGGTTTGTCTGTCATCTATATCCGAACCTTCATCAAACGCCTGCGTGCGTTTGGTTTGTCTATGTACACCGTAGTTCCTGTACTGCTTGTTATCGTCGTTGAGGTACACCGTGTGCTATCGTCAAAATTGCGAACGCCTCAGCGCTCAGCTTGATCCAAATGATTGGCAAATCTTACTTACTGCAAAACCAAAAACTAGCCGAAAATGCAAAGGCGAGTCCTACCCAGGTCCTACCCTACCGCCTGCGTTGAGAGGCTATAGGGGTCGGAAGTACTTAAGCTTTACTGAAGTTGCATAGTTTGACATATGCGATTGCATCGAGGATAGGGCAAAGGAGGCGGTGCGATCGCCGCCGGCTTAGCAAGTCGAGATGATAAGGCAAAGGTCAACCCTCGCGAGAAAAAGATAACAGCATGATGAATTGTAATGGCCCACATGGTGGGTTTAACAAACTCCTTCTCACAGGCTCACACCGATATGGAACCAGGGAGCTCCGATGATTTTCATATTGCGATACAAATGCAGAAAGACACCTTCGCATTCAGAAAGTCGATAGCGTCACATCTGGGCTTCAACGATCATCAACGTTTAGCGTTCAACCATCGCCACTTCCCGATGCCATATCTTGCCTCTGAATCTCCCTAAACACCTGTTGGAATCTCAACGACCACCAGCCACGCTCCTGCCTTTCGAGCGTTATTGCATCCTCCTCTCCACCTCCTCCACGATGCATACTCAGTACATCTGCCATCTGTACTGACGGGCTTTTTGGGAGCGGCAGCCCCGATGCGAGGAGCGCATAGACAGCCTGGTGCTTGTCGAAGGCGATGTCTAGCTGGGGGTCGTACTGCTTCGAGTTCGAGGGGATCGCGAGAGAGCAGGTGGTGTGTTTGTGGCACCGGCGGAGGGCGGTAAGCCAGGAGCGAACATGGTCGTCTGGCACTGACCCGCAGGCGTAGGATTCGGTGTCGCCCGAGGTGCCCTTGGGAACAACCAGACGAAGCAGATACACGGAGCCGTCGCCCATGGAGGTTGGTTGATTCAGTTTTTGTGCGTCAAGAGGGAGAACTTCGAGGGTGAAGGTGATGCATTCCTGGTCGGGAGCACGAGAGTTTTGTTCTTGGGATTGAGACACTGCGATGACACGTAGAGTCCCAATGTGCTTGAGGAGTATCCATCCATCCGGTTCGGTCGTGGGCGCAGCGAGAAGCAAGAAGTCCGTGAACACGAAGATTTGAACGGGTGTCCCAATGGTAGAGGATATGTAGTTATTGGCGATATCGCTATGGCTGTGAATGAGCGGTGGGGGTCGTGGTAAGTTGGGCGTCTTAACAGAGACTTGGCGGCCTTGGTTGAGTCGTTCTTGCGGCAGCGAGATCCGAAAGGATGAGAAGAAATTAGAAGTAGCGCTCGACGAGCCACCAGAAGAGGAAGCTGACTTGACAGAATTGAAAGAAGCGCCAGTACTTGAAGAGCTTGCAGAACCAGATAGTACGCGTTCAGTGCCGGTCTCTTGTTTGCTCAGAGCAGCCGCCGGTTTCTTACGCATCCTGTTGGCAGAGTCTTTTGTGTCGCCACCAGTGGACGCCGGCCCAATAGGAAAGTAGTGAGAAATATTCGAAGATACCGAAGGTCCATCAAAAGCTTTTTCCACGTGCGTCAGGTGCAGGATTCCTTGGTGCAAGAGCCGTCTATCCCTAGCAGCCAACTGAGCCAATGGCGGTAGACCTTGTATACGAGCAGCGAATCTTTGTACCATATCATACTCATCCTCACGGATCTTCACCTCCGTCATGACCCGTATAAACATGTCCGTGGAGTGCACCAACGCAAACGTCGAAAGATAGTCGCTGTGGCCTTTGGGAGTCAGGTCTAGAAGGCTCTGCCCAGACGTAAGTACGATATGTGAGTAGAGATCAATCAACCAAATCAATGATACGCCTACGCACGGAGAAAAATTCCGGGAATTTGGCCAAGGCGTTCACGGGCTCCACGAGAAAATCCTGGAAATTCCAGCCATCGCATTCTGGCGCGGTCTCCTGCAGGCGGATGTACTCCCCGAAGTCGCTTTGCTTGTCCTGCGTAAGCTGGTAGATCAATGTGACCACGTCCATCAGCTTGACGAGGTATGGTTGATAAACTTCGAGTCTGGGGATATACGCGCGTATCGACTCGGCGATACGCTGGACGGTGGGATACTGCGCGGAGCGGGTGGCCTCGAGCGACGAGAGAACCTGTGTATGCAAGACCACGATGTCTTCTAGCCAGTCAAAGAGGCGCGCAACCTCGGTGGGGACGCCGGAGATCCAGTCCTTGCTATTTTGCACGCGGAGGGGCAAAATGAAGAGCTGAACAAATACTTGGAGCCGCTTGACGAAGGCCTCTTCCGCATGGTAGATTTTAGTGATGAGATCCTGCCGTTGAACCTCCAGTTTCGCATGGCGGTCCTCCATAGCATCAATGTGCTGAGCCTGAGCTGGCAGCGAGGGCTTGGGTAGTTGAAACCTCGTACGGCGATCGTCACGCCGTGATGAAGGCGAAGGCTTTAGATGCTCCTCTGTCGGCTGAACGGCGTATGAGGGGCTCGGCGCCTTCGACCCTGCGCCAGGCCGAAAGGCCTTCTCGCCGTTTGACTGGGGATGCTAAGTTAGTAAATGATCAACATTCATAACGGGAAATCTACCAAGTAACTTCGCCTGTCTCCCTTGCTTTGCCTTCCACTCAATGTACTGAACAATGTCTCTGCAGCAGGGCTCAATGACGACTCTTCCGTATTGTCGTCGTCCCAGTACATGCTTCCCACCGACGAGTCGCTGTCGCCATACGGCAGTGCCCTATTCGGTCCTGGGAACTCCTCGTCTGACATTGGGGCCGGAATTCCATACGCCCTCGGTTCCCTGGCACCGGCACCGTATGGATGCGAGTCTGCGTCCCGCCTTTTCGCTGGCTTGGACGAGTGGTTCGACGCTGATGACGTCTTATCACCGCTGTTATCCGGCGGCTGGGTTGGAGGAGGATTCGGACCTGTTGGGCGATGATAGGCAGAGTATCGATGGACCGCCATTGGGGCTGCAGTGTCTGCCTGTGGAATGACAGGGGATCGTGAAGCCTTGCGCGGCTTCTCAACCCTGGAAGGATCCGGAAACGGTTCGGGATATCGCTCAGGGTGCAACGTGGTGCGTGGTTGAGAAGGCTGCCGCGGGAGCTGTCTGTCATAATCCGTAGAAGACAAGAGGAACGTCGGCGTTGGCGTACAGCTTGCATTCCTTTGGCGGTCTTTTCGGGTACGCAGGGAGGACTGAGTCGCCTGGCCTTCACTCCCAGAGTGATGTTCACCGTCGTGCAGCAGTTGAGGATTCGTCTTCGAACGCCCTCGTTGCTCAGAGTGATCGCGAGCATGTGTAACGGCATCAAGGTCATCATCGTGATTGTCGGTCTCACTGTCCTCAACTACCACCGTTTGATGCCTGTCCATATGAAGGCGGGAAACGACCCCCAGTAGAGCGGCGCGACGTCGTTGGTGCTCGCGCGATAGGTCCTCCGGGTCAATACGATTCTGGTCAATTCTGGATTCCTTCGCTGATGGGCGCTCCGGGTGCGATAGCGGCTGAGGGTCCCCTTTACGACGCGATGATCGAGGAGGTACATCACGGCGAGGTGGACTGGCTGCATCATTTCTAGATGCAGAACCTTCCTGCCCTTCGTCAGACCGGAGTCAAAGTCAATGCCGAGCCCCACTTCTTGCGTATCCCAACGCGAGGATCGCCGCTCCTTCCGATACTCCGCCTCCCTGGTACTTCCCCGCTTCCTCTCTCCTTCACTGTCACTCTCCGAGCTCGACGGAAAAAGAACAGAACTGGCGACGTGGTGGCTACCCCTCTCTGCTTCATACTGATTCTCGAAGTCCGATTCACCTGCGGTGGACCATTGAGGTGGACCAAGGCATTTTCCTGGTGGAAAGGGGATGCTCGAGGTTTGGGCATGATGTGGCTCCCTGGATGCTATTAAAGCCTTGTGAGGGGAATGTGGAGGCGGTAGAGGGCTTTGATGTTCAAATGAGACCAGTGAAGCAGACCCCGGATCCGTACGAGACCGAGAGCGCTGGAATGGCTTGATTAATTGCTTGGAACTACTCAGCCAAACAACATCGACAGTACGGGGACTACACTGACATTTGTATTCGGCCGTTGGTTCTCAGTGCCGCATTGCGCCGTGATACCGGCCTGTTTGAGAATGCTACGGACAGACTTCGTCGATGCTCCAGCAGGCCGTTCATTGGATGTCTTTGAAAACATTTTGGGGTTCGGGGGGCGCAGTGTACACTGGAGCGAGGGGTTCGCAGGTAGGTTTATTCGTGGCGTCAGGATATCGATGTCTTCTGGAACACATTCATCGGAACGGGAGGGTCGTGGGATAGATGCTGGGTATTCATCGAGGTAAGAAGTGGAGGAATTATCCGACGTGGTCGATGGAGAAAGGGATCTGGAGTGCATGGGCTTCGGTACGAAAAGATGCGCCGGGTTTCCTGAAGATGTCAACGGACCTGGAGACTGCGTCATGCGGGTGATGGTATCTCTAAGAGATGGCAAAAGGTTGGCCTCTAGCTGAGGAAGGTCGCTGATAAGACTTTGGCGTCTACGTGGATACCGCAGGTGTTTCTCTTCGCCAGGCGAGCGGCGTGAAGCAGGAGTGTTGAGCTCAACTGACGAGTCCGATGCGGTTTCTGCGTCCGAAGGATACCCTACGGGCATAAACGCGCTGGTGTAATTATCCCCATACTCATCGTAGTTCTCGGGCGGAGTTTTGGCCTGGACGCTGCATCCAGGGGCCGTGTTAATAGGCCGATCAAGAGATGTAATGCCCGCAGCAGCGGCATAGTGAGATGGTGGTAGAAAAGGACGAGGAGACAGGGAAAGCTTGTAGTTTGAAGAAGGTAAGGGAGAACGAGATTTGCTGCGATTTTTTGCATTGCTGCCAGCGGTGGGCATGGTGTCAATAAATCCGCCGACGCTTCCAAGCACCTAGACTGGTGAAGAAGCAATACCAGCACAGGCGTCAAAGCGTCTGCATGGGCGGGAACGTTGGGGACTGGGGAGTTGCTGGAGATGGTGATGGTGCAAACTCAAGTTCAAGCAGGCACGCGACTCATAAATATATGATAATCGCGTCGATGACCGACACTCTAGAGGGCAACTCCTCGCGGAAACCTTCTAATATCGACCGGGAGAGACTCGTCTCTTTGCAACTGCGCAATGGGGACATCAAGGCTTGACCAAACCACGCACTTTACCAGTCTAAGATTCGGTGCCTAGGGCAGCTGGCATTCGTCGCTATCGCTCCCGTTACCTGAAAACCTGCAATTTCACCCCGCCTTCCATGCCTCTTTCCGACAGGATTCAGATTTCTACCAAGGTACTCGGATTGAACATTGCGTTGGAGCGAACACGCAAGGACTGCTGGTTAGGAGTCTGCTTCACTGCTACTTACATATTGGCTACTTATCTCTTTCTGAGCCAACATATACATACCCGTTACATTGTGTAATGGCAACTTCAGATGGCGATGAAGCAGAGTTCGACCTTACTTCACGTCCTCCGAATCGACAGTTTATAACTCCAATTGTCCCTCAAACCATACCTTCCCGGTCGGGAGGATAATGGTTTTGAGTGTGGGGCACCAGTGATGCCAAAGGCTTGCGATTTCACTCTCGTCCCCGGGAAGGGTTTTGCCGTTCGGTGCGGCCATATACGTGATGTACTGCGAGAACATCATCAGTGAGGAGCAGCGGAAACAGGAGGGAACGTACATGCAACGTCTTAAATCCTGCGAGGAGTGGGCCTAGTCTTTTCAGTTTCTCCTGTAATTCTGCGTGAGTTCAAATGTCTCAGGGACAAACAAAATAGCGAGTATATACTCACAGTGCTATACTCTGCGAGTAGGATGACAAGGTGTAGCGCCTCGAGATGCGGGAAAAGTGATGAGACCTCCGAAATGAGGTCATGTTGGGGCACCAAGGAGTCAAAGCTCATGAGGCTCAGCCTGCGAATCGGTGCTTTCGAAAGGCTGAGAGCCTTTAGGGTTTGCGAGCTTTTCGTAGGGAACAGCGCGAGAGAGGCCACCTCAACAGGGCGACCCTGAGCAACGTTAGCTATGATAGAGGGGCCACCGTGCACACTGCGGAGGGATGTCAAGCGCGGGAGAGAGGTGGGTGCGAGGGGAAAATCAGGGATCTGGGTTGAGAATGTCGTCGTAGGGAAGCCGGGTACGATGAAGGGGAGCGCTTCACATATGTGGTAATTGAGGCCGCGGAGGGAAAGGTCCCTGATGGAAGGCTGAGTGTCAAGGAAGTGTGCGAAGGTCATGTCGCATGGAAGGGAGGTGGAGAGCACTTGTAGGGCGAAGGTGCATCCAGAGAGGATCCAGCATGGTCCATCGGTGCGTGGAAGCTCCAAGCTGAGGTTGAGAAGCCCTGTGAGATTCAGGAGTACACGGTGGAGTAGATTATATAGGTTGCGCGTGGGTATTGAGGCTTCGGGACCGTTCCAATCGAGATCGAGAGTCCGCACGAGAGTCCGCACGCGCGGGTTGCGCTCTAGCTCGAGCAGGCATAGAATAGAGCTAGGCGGCTTGAGCTTGTCGATAGTGCGGTATAATACCCGGCTGGCTATCGTGTTGAACGCACTGTTCACCCGCAGACATGGCAGCAGCTCGTCTCGTGGCAGTGACTGCAATACATTGTCCAAGACCTCCACAGGCAACTTGGACAATGGGCCCCAACTGGGGTTCGTGGCCAGCATTGGCTCTTTCAGTCTGGATGTGGGCGACATGGGGGGCTGATATATATGGTCTAAATATGTCGTGTCTGGCTTTCAGCAAGCCACCCAAAGTGTGATGATATGCCGCGCACACCTTACATTCGTGGCTCTTCTTTAAAACCCAAGCAGGAATATCCGCCGCCACGACCGCGGCGATGTGGGCGGGCGACAAGATCTATAGAAGTGAAAAATTGTGACTTGTGACACTGGGAGGATATCTCGGACCTACAGAACGGAGGAACGACTGATGGTGTCTGTCTAGGAGAGCCTAGGTCTGACCTGGGTCAGTCAATAAGGTCAGTAAATGAGGGTCTGACCACGTTCATTGACTGACTGGGTCCGTCGTGGGACACCGGTTATTCCGGCCAATTAATTCCGAGCCGGGAGTTCGCCTCAGTGTGCGAATTGATTGCTGTACCTATTTAACTCTCTGATTACCAGAGCGTGCAAAATCTATGCCCAAATCCTGAGACCAAATTTCCCAGTGTGATCAAGGAATGGTCACAAACTCAAATGTGCAGGCCATGCCTCGGGTGTGGTCAGTTGACAAGGGTAAAAGTGAAAGTAGCCTGATAGTTACCACATGTCATTGCATATCTTCACTCTGCTGAAGCAAGTTATCAATGGACTTAACTGAACACAATGTGGCCAAGGCAACATAAATGAGTTACCCACAAGAGTTGAGGCCATTCATGCTATATGTGGCTTTGAATTTTGCTCGAGTTCACAACAGCTTGAAATGCACTCATTAGCTGATATAATGCATGACAAATGCATGTTAATTCCATTTTTGGGCATACAAGCAGAAGTAGATAACATGTCGAGATACCCAAAAGCACTGTTCTGAGTGAGACACACCATCTTCATGCTCACTACCCATATCTATATTATAATCACTCATTCTCATCAAGTCCTTGCATTTTATTTGATCCATGGTACAGGAATACATGAAGAAACAGAAATAACACTCGGACATGCAGAACAACAGTGTCACAACTGCCCAAGAGTGCCACACCTTATGCAAGAAAACCATCAAAATGTGCTTGGCAACATGCAAAAAAACCCTTCAAGAACAATATGAAGACAGTTGACTCACCATTGCCACACAGAGGGAGAATGAATATAGAAAGAAGCTGTGGAATCAGAAGGTGTGGAACGAGCAGCTGAAGAAAGCAATGGTGGCAAAAAAGGAAGAGATGAAGTGACTCAAGGAGAACAACAGGAAGCTCATGGTGGAGAATGAGGTGGAGAAGCAGAAGAGGGATGTATTAGGGCATGCTTTGTCCTGTTAAGGATTTACTAGGATACCCAAATTGTATGAACCAGACCTCTCAGAGACTAAGGGAAGGGCAGAGCAGAGTTGACTAGGTGGAAAACCTAAGAGAACTAAACTGAGTTCTCTAGGTGTATTATTGGAGTTTATATACTACTCTACAGTACAGCCTCATGGTTAACATGAGGCATGATCAGTCAGCTCTACAGTAATGATGTCATGCTACATAATGCTCTATGACTACCATTATCTAATCAAGATAAGATGAAAGGCATGTGACTTACATAAGCATAGGAAAAGCAGAATTGAAAATAAAGTAAAGTAAAAGTAAAGTGAATAAACAATATGTAGTACAAGTAGTTATCCCATAACACTACCTCCCTTCTAGGTCTTGACTTACAGGTGAGAATATATATTATTTGTATTTTATTGTTGTAGAATTTTTGTAAGGTTTGAAGACCAAGTCCTTGAACACTGCCATGTTAATCTGTCAAGGTGCAGACAGATGTTTCAGGTATTATGGAATGATTACTTGTACTACATATTATTTATTTACTGTACTTTTACTTTACTTTATTTTCAATTCTGCACTTTTCCTATGCTTACACAAGTCACATGACTTTCATCTTATCTTGATATAACATTAGTCATAGAGCATTACATAGCATGACATCATTACTGCAGAGCTGACTGATCACGCCTCATGTTAACGATGTAGCTGTACTGTAGAGTGGTATATAAACCCCAATAAAATACCTAGAGAACTCAGTTTAGTTCTCTTGGGTTTTTTGCCTAGTCAACTCTGCTCTACTCTTCCCTAAGTCTCTGAGAGGTCTGGCTCTTATGGTTTGGTTCATAGATCAGGGTAGGATGAGATGGTATGCAAGACAACCCACTTGCCTTTGCACAATGAATAGGTTGAGGTAGCAATGGGAGAGCTTCTTGGACAGCCGCATGGTGGAGATATTGGCAGCATCCAGGTGTACCTTATCCCCTGGTGCATATTGTGGTGCAGGAGCATGCCAGTGGTTGTAGTACCTTTCCATGTCATCCTTCACTTTTGACAGTGCTGCCTTTGCCTCCTCCTGAGCTGCCTGCATGCACTCCACAAACTCCTCTGCTAACTTGTTCTTGGATGTGGCATGGTCCAGTTTGAGGCCCATGCATGGGTGGCAGCTGGTGTCCAGCAAGAACAGGGTCTGTTGGGTAGTGGAGTGGATGTGGTTATTGTAACTGAACTCCACATCAGGCAGAAGGTCTTCCCAATTGTTCTGGTGCCTGTTGCAGAAAATGTGCAAGAACTGCTCCAACTCCTGGTTGCATCTGTCTGAGGGTAAAAGGTGGTGGATGCAGTGAGCTTGATCTCCAGAAGATGGTACAGTTTCTGGGTGAACTCTGCTACAAACTGTGGGCCTCAGTCAGATACAAACACGTTCAGAAGTCCATGTAGCTTCCAGACATGCCAACAGTACAAGTTGGCTGTGCCCAGCACAGTGCAGCTGGTGTGGGAGGCAATGAAGTACACGTGCTTGCCAACCGAGTCTACCACCTTCATGATGGTGTCATGCCTGTTCAACTCCAGGAGTTCCATGATGAAGTCAACTGAGACAACCTTCCAGCAGCCTTTGGAGATCAGAAGCAGTTGTAATTTGCCAGCAAGGTTTGGTCCAGAGAGTTGAAATATGAGAAAAGGAGGAATGAATTGACTACTGTACACAGTACAGTAGTACAGGCTTAAATACATAGAATATATAGTTCTACTCTACATACCAGCATGTGAGTAAGTAAATAAGTGAATAGATACTAATCTACCAAAGGGAGAGAGAAACTACACGAGGTTACAAAGGCGGGCCCGAGTCCGGGAATGGATGGATTGGGTTGCTTACATAATAGAATTTCCAACTCTCCCCCTCAACCCAAAGACATCCCAAGTAGCATAACCTTTCGTTCAAAATCGGGCCGGGGCAGGGCCTTGGTGAAAATGTCAGCAGGGTTGTCGTTGGATGCATAGTGGTAAATCAAGACTTTGTTAGAAGCCAGTCGCTCACATACAAAATGATGACAAATGTTGATGTGTTTGCTGCAGGCATGAAAAACAGAATTGATCAAAAATGAAATTGCTGATTGATTGTCGGTGATGAGATCAGTGGGCGCATTTGGCAGAATGCCGAGTTCGGACATGAGAGAGCGAAGCCAGATCACTTCGCGAGCTGTGAAACAAAGCGCCATGTATTCAGCCTCCATGCTGGAGAGTGCAACCATGGGTTGCTTCTTTGAGCTCCAAGTAACGGGGGCACCAGCAAGGATTGTGGTGTAGCCGGCAACAGACCGGCAATCGTCGGGGTTATTGCCCCAGTTGGAATCGGAGAAAACTCGGATGATCTTGTCCGGCTCAAAATAGCTCGGATCATAAATAATCCCAAGATCAAAGGTTCCGGCAAGGTACCGGAAAACACGTTTGACAGCTGTCCAGTGGGCAGGACCAGGGTGGCTCGAAAACTGAGCAAGATGCTGGACTGCAAAAGAGATGTTGGGACGTGTCAAGATGGCTGCCCAAATGAGCATGCCAATGGCAGTAGGATATTCGCTTGCGATGTCTGAATCGCATGGGTCCTCATTGGTAAGCTTTCTGAGTTTGGCATTAACATCCAATGGAGTGGCAACGGTATTTGCGTCTTCAAGCCCCATGCACCCTATAATTTTCTCCAGGTATGGGCGCTGCAATAATTTGATGCGGCCATCGGCAAAGCGTGTGATCATGATCCCAACAATTTGATTTGCTTTGCCCAAATTGGTGATATCAAATTTTGATCTGATCTC
>JABCKV010000094.1:0-17600 GCA_018282005.1 Asterophora parasitica
ATATCAGATGTTTACCAACTCCCCTTCGCAGTTGAAGGCACGGACTCGCGGACCGGCATCCCTTGTTCACGAATCCAAGTGTACCAAACAGAACACCGCGCGGACATCATAAGAAAGTAGCTTCTTAGTATTCATCAAACGCGTCTTGTCTCGTCGAGGCCACAAGCAAAACTTTCGCTGTCAAAGCAATAAGTATTCTCCTATGATTCTCTAGTGATCATCGCAGATCGCATTGACCTCTTGTCCCAACTTGTGACTGATGCGCCCGCCGCGCCAGCCCTTATTGTCTATTCCTCGCTCCTTTGTCGTCGTTCCTGAAAAGGCTATTCCCCAAATTTCAAATCCCCATCTCTCTCTAGCAGACCGAACAATCACCTCTTGTCGTCCCGTATTATCCACTCGCTTTGCCTCCCGGAATCCAAGTCAACCTCCAAGCCCGACTCTCGCTGTCCAAGCCCACCTCAACAAGCCAGCACCAACAGTGGCTGCCTTGACTCCTCGAATCCAAGTCAATGTCCAAGCCCAACTCCATGGCGCGGTGGGGGGTATAAAAGCTACTCGAGCGTCGCCGAATATCTGTAGGCAACTACTCCCGAGTCACCTACCAGAACACACCAATGGATTCCTTCACCGTCACCCAACTCGCCATCGAGGATATCTCCATCCCTGCCCAGGAGGAGAAGCCCGGAGGCAGCGGCACAACCGGCTACTGTGTCGTCGCCGCGAAGCCCACTGACATCCCCGCCGAGGAGGAGAAGCCCGGAGGCAGTGGCACCGGTGGATACTGCGTTGTTGCCTAAGTGCCCCCACCTCGCAATTTGTAGGTCTTGTTACTTTGCTTTATGTGCCGCTTGGGGCCTGACGACAGCATCTGTTCGTAGATCCACGGTCACTACTACTACCAGACACGGCTTTAACGTTTTAGGATCATTCGACGCGCTGCCCACACCATTCACGCCATCATTAACATTTGTCATACCGTGCGTTTTGTATTCCCGGAGGAGCAGGAGGAGCTTCGGGGTGGATCATTGCGCGACGCAGGCACCACACCACACACATACTTCAATGAATAAATAAATTATTCGATTCTTCGCCATACTAGCAGTTTCTTGACAGACAGTGCCAGAAAGACAAGTACTTGAATTTGAAGCCTTTATTCATGGGGCGTGTAGCAAGGGGAATCTAATAGAATGCGCTCGCAACCTGACGCAGTGTGGCGCAAGGGTCGATTACACAAACAAGTGTGGGCTCGGCTTGTACCCGCATCCGGACTTAAATATCGATCCACTCGTTCATGGTCAGGCTGGAAATCGATTCCTCGTGAGGCAGGAAGATGTATGGCGATGAGTACATGAGGAAGAGCTTACTACGCGCCATGTATTGAGATCGCCTTTCGGGGATGCCAGATTTGATTGACACGACCCTGCATTGTGATATCATCCAGAGCTGGATCTGAGTTTCCAACGCTTTGCCGTTTGAAGAAGCCATTACTTAGTTATTGTCTTCACCAAAGCCAATTCGTAGACACGCGTAGGCCTCCGTGGATTATCTATTTCCAACCATCTGACGATGTAGGCTGCCGCAGGCACAGGGCAATAATAATGGCCAATCGATGCAAGACCGTTGTATCTGGGGCTCACGACTGCAAGGTAGCTAAAATGGGATGACACTTGAACAATGTCTTTACAGCAGAGCTGGTCCTCTTCGAGCGGCTGAATCTTGATAGAAATCTAAACACATCCATCTCAATGAATGAATGGAAGCTGCATATGGTCGGCCATTGTCGTACCCCAAATCATCGACAACATTGCTACACCCCCTATATCTCGCCCAAAAGCACCTAGAAATCTCTCCCCAAATCGAAAAGTTCTGAAGAAGCAATATCAGAAACTTCGGAATATAGCCGGCACACCGCCCGCCTTGTCTCGTCCACAAGCGTACGCTTTCAAAGCAATATACGCACTGATCTCTAGTGATGCGTGATGGAATGACCGCATGCAATCGCCTGCACCTCTTGTCCGAACTTTGTGAAGGGCGCGGTCGAAGCGCCCCACTGCGCCATCCTTATTGTCTATCCGCGCTCCTTTGTCGCCGTGCCTGAAAAGGTTATCACTCAAATTTCAAATTCCCCGCCTGCATCACCAAAGAACAATTGCTGGCTTGTCGTCGCCCGTGTTATCCACGAAGCGGTAAACCAACTGGCGGCCAGGCCGCCGTGAATCAATGTCCAACTTGCTCTCAAGGGGGCGCGAGGCCGGTCCCAACACACGCGCGGTATAAAAGGTACGCAGACGTCGACGAGTTCTTCAGGATAATCACCTACCACCACTCCACACACTCCAATGGATTCTTTCACCGTCGCTCAGCTCACCGTCGAGGACATCTCCATCAACGATCAGGAGTCCTCTGGCAGCAATAATGGCACCACCGGCTACTGCGTCGTCGCCGCGAAGCCCACGGACATCCCCGCCGAGGAGGAGTCCTCTGGCAGCAACAACGGAACGACTGGATACTGCGTCGTTGCCTAGATGATTGACGTGACACTACACATCGTCGGTCCTATCATTTTTCGGACTTGTATTGGCACTGACGACGCACTCACTCGTAGATCATGCAGTGATCACCACGGCCTCCATCATTCACCGCGCGATATCCACCCATACCATTCACACATTCACATACCATTCACATTTGTCATACCGCGCTTTCGTATTCTCGGAGGAGGAGGATCATCGGGGCGGATACGCGATGCAGGCACCATATTTATCCAGTTCGACATTAGCATTTCGAGGCGGGAATTATACGATATTTGAAGTCGATTTGACCTGAGCAACTGTCTTCTGCTCGCAGCTTAAAAACGCAAGTAACACCATGACATTGGATCTGCAACCACATTACATCTAGACAGTCGCCAAGAAATCGAGGGAGGACAGCAGTTCAAGCAGGTTAAGAAACATAATGCCGTGGAATGAACGCAGTCGCCATCAGCTGGCATGCAGAAAAGCCTTAGCAATATCGTCTTGAAACCGATGAATATACGCGAGCAGTTCTTGGTCCGGAAGCGCAGAATGCTCCAGTGCCTGCGTGAGCTGAGTTCGGAGCTAGGTATTGCGGTGAGTCGAAAATGTCAAGAGACATGACCGCAAGCAAAGTCAGAAAAGTTACCCGTAACAGTGCTTTGCGTCGTGTGGCGGCTTGACTGCTCTCGCTCTCCGCTTCGTGTCTTGCATGGAGCGCAGCGAGGGTCTCTGCGACTCGCTTTCCCTCTGTTAGGACGTCCTCAGGTAGATCAGCCAAGCGCGCAAGCTCGAGACCTATAAAACGTTGATGGCATCACCAGTATCACAATCGAACGGCCGTACCATAATGGTTATTATCCTCCGGCGCTCCGTCGACAATCCTGGGTAACGTTCTCAGGATTAGGGACTGAGAAAGCAAGGTTTGATTGCTTACTTGTATTGGAAACTTAAGCCGAGGTTGGAGGCAGATGGGCGTGTTCGCTGTCAGCGTGTACTAATTAGGTCAAGGAAAAATAAAAATCGACTTCGTGAGTCGCGTCTCACATGCACCGATAGATGAAGACTATGGAGGTTGTAAGTCAACATTGAAGCACAGGCGGCCCACGACACGTACTTGACGACGGTCGGCTGGCGGGAGAGTGTGAGAGTCAATCCCTTGAAGTGCCTAAAGCATAGCATCAGCAAAGTCATAACCAACATCCGAGTCCGATGTATACGTCGCGAAGAACACAAAAGACTAGAAAAGAAGAAAGGAACCCGTAAGAATCCAGTCGTGCCATGAGCCGACGAAGCTTAATTACTTTCAGCGCAATCAACTCCTCGGCGATTGCATGTGAGATACCGATTCCATCCCCAGGAGAGGTCCCCCGGCCAAGCTCATCGATGAGCACCAACGAATTCGGACTGGCAAGCCCTAACACCATGTAAATAAGGTTCATTGACACACACGCAAATAATAGATAGAATCGAACACGCACCGATAATCATAGCAGACGACGCCATCTCGCTCGCGAACGTGCTGAGACTCTTCTCCATATCATCGTCGTTCGACAATCGCGTCAAGAGGGCATCGTGAATCCTGGCCACTGGTCATGAGCGGCCGCCAACATGAATCCGGTAAGGCGCACCTAAAGCTAGCATATTCAGCAGGCACGAAGCACCCGCACATGGCCATGACAGCAAGCAAGCCGATCTGCCTTAGGTACGTGCTCTTTCCTAATATCAAAGCGCTTTTAGCATGATGAAGTCGGCATATGGAAGTGTCTACACGAACCTGACATGCTAAAAGAACCGAAAACACAATCAGAATTGAATGACGACTTCCTGTCGTACACACTTGGGCCCCTGAATAATTTGAAAGGACGACGAATCGTCGCAATACACATCGTTTGGGACGAGCGTTCCCGCAGATTGAATGGTCTCCAAGACAGGATGCCGCCCAGACTTAATTGCTAGGGTTCCCGTGAACTCAGGCCGCACTGGCAAACTCCGATCAGCCCGTAGGTAGGGACAGAAGAGCCTGCTTACCGTAGTTGTGCACTGTATGTCAACACGGGAGTGAGTTTTGTGGCATAGCAGAGGCTGAGTATCATACTGATGGAAGAATGAGCGTACGACCACAACATGTCAACGAGCGCGACCTTAGAACACAGGTTAGGAAAAGCCACGAGGATCCCAGTAGGGAAGGAAGTCACCGCCTCGGATGCCTTGTAAAGTGCGCCAACATCCACGAGGATTTCCGCGACGAGGTCGGATATGATCCTACATGGGTTCGTCACTCAAACAGCCATCCAAGAAGAGCGAGCTGCCAAAACTCACTTCTCACTAAGCACAAGCGTCTCATCCAATGCATCCTTCATCCTCGCGTTAATCTTCTTCTATGCCCCCAAATGCCTATCAGCAATTCCATCTCTACGCAAAGATGAAAGCGACATACCAGATCCATGCTCGAAAACACCCACTTCCCCTTCCTCATGCTGACATTAATAAACCCCTTCGGCAGCTCGCCCTCCAGCTCGTTCTTCTTGAGTGTAAACACGAAGCCCGTGTCCTGGTACACAAGGGACAGCGGGAGCTCGTGCTCCTCGCTAAGGGTGCGATTGAGCTGGAAGATGTCGCCGACGTTCTCTTTGTATGTCTCGCGCGCGACATCAAGGAGTCTGTTGCAATTGGCCTGGATAGCGTCACGATGCTGATTACCAGACCCTTTGATAAAAAATCACCTTGACTGCATATACGCGGGCGTTCACAGCACCGATACCGCCCTGGAGTAGAGTTGTTATTCATGAATCAGACGAGGAAAATTAAAGAAAGCCACCTTCGCGGGAGCCCCATCCTCGTTCAAGTTCGCACTCACGAGCTCCTCGATCTTCGCAAGCCGTTCATCAGAGATCATCTGGCACAGAAACAGTGAGCCGCCAGCATCAAGTCTCTTGACCAAGGACGCTCACATTGTGTATGATCTGGAGAAGCTGCGCCTGGCTGCCTTCCAGAGCCTTCTGCAAGAGCGGGAGATTCTTTACGACGCTGCGCAGGTTGAGCATCTGGAGCACCCTGGCTGAAGCCGGCTTGGCCGTGTTGGCGACGCGGACTTCCTGAGACGCGAGCTGCAACGAGTGAACATTATTTATTACCCCCGTTATAACGTATGCGCGTTATGGAAAGAAGACCTTGTAATATACATACCGATACGATGAGCTTGTCAAAGTCCATCTTATTGAGAGTCTTGAGGGCGTCGCGAACATCAGTGTATCGATCCTCCGTTTGGATGAACTCTGAGAACAGAAATCAGTGATGTGATGGTCAAAGCGTCCGCAAGGCTTGCCTTCAACGACATCGAGACGGGCATCAATGGAGGCCTGAACTGAATAGAAAGAAGCGGGTCAACATCTGCGCCTAACAACGAGATCGCGACATACCAGTGATCGGCGAGAGGATGTTGACTCTCAAAAGGCGCGCCGCCATCGCGGTATATGTGTGATTCAATGTCCTGAGTCAATGTCAGTCCAATCTTTTTAAAATCTGATTACGTTCAGGAAGACTGACCCAAACAGCGAATGCGCAGACTTTTTGTGCGACATATTTCCTACAAGTTCGAGGTTGCGTGCAGTGTCGGGGTCGATCATCATAGTCCCGTCAACGGGAACATATCGGATACGCAACGAGCCCGCAGCAAATCGGGTATGCAGCTTTGCCTCAGCGTGCTTGAATAACGCACACGTCGCCGAAAGCGCATAATATCTGGATAGATATGCGTCAGGTGAGCAGATATGGTGAAATACACTCAATATATGCGTACTTGTTGGACACGGTGAGCACAGTTCCTGCGCGTTCGTCGTCCTCGACACAGAGTTGCAGAATAAATTCAAGACCTAGACAACGCCAGTGAGAAACCATCGGGCGAGAAGCTTCTGTGCATACCGCCAGAATCGTTCCAATATCTCCTGCTGATAGGCTCCAGGGGAACCCCAGGAAACTCTTCGCGAATAAACTGGACAAGCATCGAAGTTGCCGCCGGGCGCTTCCCTGACGTGCCAGAGGGGTTATCCGAGGCGGAAAGAAAGGTGTCAGGCACCAACACAAGCGACGGGGAGTGCAAATGCATCTGGTGCAGCGTTTTCACGTATGTTTGACAATCTGCGAGCTTTACGAGTGTCGAAAATGTATATTGTTAAAACGACATCAACATGGGCCATGATGATCCCGATTCGCACCTGGACAACCATAACTTTCCCGGTATCCCTGTCGAGCGCAGCCATACCGACCTCGCGGGCGACCCCTCGCCCTTCCAGGAGAGCTATGACATAGCTACCTTCGCGCCGAGCAGATGCAGAGGTCATCGGCCGCGCTGTGTTTGGTCGCGCAGTGGTGGGCCTCGATTGGCCGGTCCATGGTGGACGCTGCCGAGTCGTAAGACGCGAAGTCTGTGTCGCAGGACGTGATGTGTCATACTGATATTGTTTGACGCTCATTGCTGGCCGCGAGGACATGGATGTCGGTGATGGTCCAGATGTAGGCCAGTTTCGTGGCAATCTTGTTTGCGCGTTGTTTAACACGACAGCCGACGCGTCCATGGCCCCGTAGAAAAATTTTTAACCGGAGTTGTCTTCCAGAGGCACTGCCAGGACTCGAACCTGGGTTACGAGAATGACCCAGCCAAAGAATCAGAATCTCGAGTGATAACCGCTACACTACAGCGCCATAGCGCAGATGGCTTGGAAATTTATAGTAGAACAGTCAAGGTCAAGTACTTCTGCAAAGATGAATCGCGACATATCCCAAAGAAACAGATCCCGGAAGTGGATTCAAGTTGCGTAGACCGGTGACCGGGCTCTATGAGCAGCTTGTATCGCGAGAACCTCTGACGATGACGAGTTCATATTTGAGTATAATCGCATTGACTAGGAAATCGATTCCTATTTCTCATTCTAAGTACCCATATGGAAAGAGCGTGGTGGTGAACGTATGCTACAGCGCTATGAGGTACATTCTGAGATGTGTGTGTTGGAGTAATCACCTCCGTGAAGCAGCGAAGGCGTGATCGTCAAGGTCGTGGCCGTCAGTGTCATAAAAGTGTTCGCGGGGGCCCGGGGACGTTGAGAACGTGCGTTAGAACGAAGAGTCCGGATGGTGCGAGTATCGTGATAGGCAAAATGCGAGTGTCGTGATGCGGATGGTGGATACATGTGTGCGAGAAGCGAAAGCATGATGCGGTCGATATGCGATTGAGATAAATGAGACAACGTCAACGTTGGACGAAACCAGTAAGAAACTCCGGCGTACGCCTCGGGCGGGCTGTGGGAGACGTAATGAAAGGAGCAGCTCTAGGCAGAGAAAGTTTTGGGTAAGCTAATAGAAATGAAGCCAGGCAGCGTGGCTCCAACCTGATCATCTGATTCAATCAAATGGTTGATCGGAGCGGCGATGGCCTCTGCGGAACCTCCAATGAAGCTCCTGTTCTCTCCGAGCGGGAGTTCGAACGACTGGACCTCCGCGCGTGATGTCGCATGAGGAGAGCAGCGACAATTTGCGGGGCGTTCAGACGAGCTTCGGGGACCGGTGGTGGCACACATCGAGGAGGCGGATATGATAAGACGGCGATTGCATGGCCCGTGGGACTCTCGACAACGACATCCATATCGTCGGAGAGAGCTAGAGCGTTGTGTGTCGTATCAACATCCATGAGGCAGGACTGGTCCGATTCTAGATCAAGAGGTATGAGGCTAGCCTCCTTCAGGCCCTGGGCAAGGAGACGTGTTCTGAGACGACTCGCTAGGAGTTGGTCCTGCGTCTCAAAAATCGATGCATCCAGATAACGCTCCGAATTCCGCGCAGCTGCACGCCGCTCTATCACCCCTCCTGCAACACACCGCTGGACGATCGCCATGAATTTTAAATCAGACGCACCAACCGGCGAGACCCGTCTCGCAGGTTTAGCGGATTTAATCAACCGCGGGCGCTTTCGGGGAGGTTGCAGTGGCTCAGCAGCTGAACACGGTTCAGGCGAGGTGAAAGGGATGGGTTGAGAGAGACGCGTAGTTGCACGCTTCCGCCTCTCTTGTCCGGTGCGAGTAGCGGGAGAAGATCGGGCTCTGGGCTGGGAAGGTCCCTCTGGGGACGATCGAAGAAGGGAAAGACATGTCCGGTCAGGCTGGCTGATCGCGCTGTCTGGAGATTCCGCCAGTGAAGAAGGAAATGGAATCAAGTTTGTCGGTGAAGGCAAAGAAGGTGAAGAAGAAATCGATTGAAAAGAGATGCAAAGATCGTTTGCGCTGACATTTGCGAGTGAGACGGTACAGGTCGGAGCTGACTTTCTCGAGCTGAGCTTGGAAATGAAACGAGTCGATGCAGGACGAGAGTTCGAGCGGGGGCTGTTGGTCGAATTAGCAAGGGCGACGCGGGTGGCCGACATTGTGAGAGACGAGCAGCACAGCAACGGCTCGGAACTGACGCAAGAAAGGTTGAGGGTTTTGCAACGTGTAGTCTTTATAATAAGTTTATAGTGTCCGATGCCGTCAGGTGACCGTGATCATGGCGCGGCAGGCGGTCCGTCTCGGCCGACGCGACGCGTTTCCGCCTTGCGGCCCTAGTACCAAGTACTAAGTAGTAGCCGCGACCTCGACGGGAACGCTGGCTCTTCACACAGTTCACAAGATATTGGCCCTTGCGTCGCGATAAGTACGTGATTTGCCAACGCCACACAAAAGATCCGTCAAGCGACTTTCTATACAACTTCGGCTCCCTTTCCCTCCCCACCAGGGTCCTGCTCCCCCACATAACACCCCAACATCGGGGTCCACCTAAACTCATGATTTAGAAGCCGCGTAAGGACCCCATACGCCTTCAAATCGGCATACGGCACGCCCGTCCTCGGATCCAAGTACCTCGCCTGTTTCCCCGTGATCGCACACCTCTGCTTCGGGCGTGCTGTACAAATGCCACCAGTCAACGAAACTTGAAAACATCAGATGCCACAAACGACTCACACAAAGGCCTTCCCTTGCCAATGAACACCTTGACTTCATCCCACTTCACATGGTCCCCGAACATTGCAGACATTGTGTTTTCCCAAGGTGGCTTTGGCACGCCCCTTTCCTGCGCCAGCTCATGCACCACGTAGTTCTTTGCCACTGTTTCTAACCTCTCCGTCGGCTGTGGCTGTGGGGGTGCCGAGGCCGAGAACGCAGAGTACGCAGTCGGGTATGGAGAGGAGGTGGATTGAGATTGCAACTGCATCATATAGGGATTGTAGGTTGGCTGGTATGACGTTATCTGGGGCTGCGTCGGCGTCGGCGTTGAAATCGGGTGCGCAGTTGGCTGAGATGTCGGCGTTGGTGTTGATGTGGGTGTGGGTGCAGTTGACTCTGGTTGTGTCTGCATCTGTCTGGTCGAAGGCCCCGGGGTCGCCCCCAACGCCGCCGTTGAAGTCGAAGCCGAGGAAGATACCGCAGGCGTATAATGTGCACTCCAACTACCGCTCGCCATATGCGGATACACCCCCGCCGAATACGTGAACGGCGTGCCCTGTCCATACATGGTTGTTCCCGACGAATTGAGCGAGGCAAACGCATACGGCGGGCGAGGCGCGAACGTCGGCTGTGGAGGCGGCGGCACGATGACTTTAATCTCTTCGCCTCTACTGATCCACCGAATCAAAGGCCCTTCGACGGTGGCGCGCACGACGCGGGCTCGGCGGCGTTTCTCCTCCTCGACTTTTAGATAATCACGGTGCTCCACAATGTTGCCCTCTTCATTGTCCAGTGCGAGCGCGATGAGCTCGGCCTGGGTGTATCTCTTTGATTCTCTCATGACCTTCTTTGGCGTCGCGGCCTGTACAATATGTAATATCGTTAACTGTCATGCAAGGCGATGGATTGAATGGGACGCACCTTCTTCTCTTCCGAGCGCTTCAACCTCTTCACAGTCGCAGACGTGTTTAAAATCGTATGCTTCCTCTGGCTAGTCCTTTTCTTCTTCGGGCTGCCCTTCTCCCCAGATAATACATCCCCCGTCTCCGCATTAACTGCAAGGCCGAGTGACACGCGTCGTTTGACCTTTGGCTTCTCTTGCGCCTTGGACGTTGAAGCTTCTGACTGCACTTGCGGATTGAATGCGACCTTGTGCTTGGCATGTGCCGCAGCCGTCGCTCGTTCTACTCTAGAACGCGCTTCCTTGGAATGTAAGTCAACATAACCGCCAGAGGTATGAGAAAAAGAGCGACATACCTTCCTGGCGCGCCTCTCCTCTTCTTGTACAGCTTTATCGCCAGCCTCAGCATCCTCCTGTGCAGCTTCCTCGTCCGTACTCTCGAAATCCGACCCAAACACGTCCTCTTCGTCTGGTAAACGATCGCGTCAGTCAGCGTGTTACCGATACCTGGGCTCAGACCATTCAGACCTTTGTCGTTTACGAAATCCTTATCATCTTCTATGGACTCTATTGTTGTATCGAGCGCCATTTCTGCGAGAGCCGCTTCCATCCTGGATTCGTGCCACAAGTGAGAACATATCTTTCGTTCAAATGAAGATTGAGGCCCACCGATTTCCCGCAGTGCTCCGTCGCGACCGCCGAGTGACGAGAAAATCCTCGGGATCTGCCATGATTGTGTCTTCCTGGCTCATTGTTGGAAAGTAGATGTGAGAGGTGGAACGAGTGCTAAAGAGTGCGGGGCGGAAGTACGGCTGGGGAAGCCTACGCCCCCGAAACCAAATACTCATCAATATCCGAAAAAATCCCTCCGAGGCCGTCACCGTCGCGTGCATTCGAACTTGTTATTATGACTAGCCGCGTAGCGAAACGCGCCGCCGCTGGGCCCTCTCATCTCAAGCGGGTGCTGGAGCATCTTAACGCCGGACCGAAACTTACGCTCTCCAACCTCAAGAGCCTCAAGCTGTCTCTCGCGTTCCAGAATGACCACTTCGGTGCCCGGTGCGTCGTATCTATGTCATTCAAGTGGAGGTTCACGACGAGCTTACAATATGGAGCAATAGGCATTTTGTAAAGGAGCAGCTTCCCCGCATCAGGTATGCGAACCCAGACCTCGACATCCAGGTGGAGAAGGTGCGGAAGAGCGCCACCGAGGCCTGGCGGCCAGAGTTGGAAGTCGAGTTCGGTGAGCCTCTCACCTCTCCCATGTGACGGGACCACTAATCTCATGCGACTGTTCCATGAAGAAAACGGACAGCAAACAACATTAGACCTGCACGAAAAATGGTCTTCCACAATCCTCAAGGAGCTGATGGAGCTTGCCGGCGGGGAGCCGTGGGCGAAATGGAAGGCCGAGGCGGCGACAAAAGGGCTGCCTGTGGTGGCCGGGGAGGAGAACGAGGGAAAAGCTGTGAAGCGACCAACGCGCACACCGCTACCATCTCTCAAGACGTTCCGCGCGAACGCACCGCCGCCAGTAGACCCCACCGCAGACCCAGAGCCTCCCAAGACCGGGGTAGCCGCCGCTCTGCCATAGCTGTGCATCTCCTCTCCTGGATTCCCCATGTACGACAATATAATGCTGAACTCATAATTTCTCGAATCCTCGTCCCTCTCCTTCAGGCTTCAAACTTCAGGGCTCAGGGACGTAAAACCTCCAGTGGTATCATATTAACACATCGACGCCGCTCTACTGACAGGTTACAAGATGCAAATATACACTGCCTACTGTGACACCACGAGGCTAATTAAGCCGCTAGCCATCCCGAAAACAGTACGATGAAGCCTAGTCCCACAATAAGTCCAGAAAGGTCATCTAGGAATAGAGACCCCATCTGCAAATATTTCATGCCGTTCACAACGATAGACGGTAACGGTGGTGGTAAGTGCGGTAACGCAATTGCTAGTAGTGTTGGGGGTTGGACGGCATCCTGCAAATTCCATTATATGAGTATGGGGACGATAGCGTGCTGCGAAGGAGAACAAACTGACGAAGCCGGAAAATATCCGCACGGAATGCAGAACAATTTGGAGAGTCGTGAATGCCCAGAAGAAGGGCTGGAAAGAAAATTTGCATGGTCAGCACTCCTATTCTGGTCCCGAAGAGCCAATTCAACCGCCCTCACCACAATCTGTATCTGCAAGAACTGCGCCGTGTCCCCCAGCGGGCTCCTCCTCCCAAGCTCCGCCCACCTCGCCCAAATCCCCCCGGAGCCCGCGCCCCCCGGGTCAACCACACTTCCAGTCTTCTCCGCAAAGCTTTGTGGCTCCCTATACAGCACAAAATACGCCAGCATGGACCACATCGTCACCAGATGCACAAACGGCATCAATTTCTGCAGTCGCGTTGGAGGCGGCGCAGGAGCTGCGCCAAATGGTGCTTTTCCCGGTGCTCCCAGAGGTCCCATAGGAGGAAAGCCACCCGCGCCTCCGAAACCAGCTCCTCCGTCGGATCCGGCCCCAGCGCCTTGTGGGAAGAGCAGCGCGGCAAGCGGGTTATCCAAAGGCGGCAATGAAGGGTCTACATCCGTCGGCGTAAGGCCTGGCAGAGATTCCGGAGAGCGTGACAGAGGGCTGGCGTTCATGAGCGCTTGCATAAATTGTTGCTGCTGCTCTGGAGACCAGACTGAGGGATCTGGGGATGCGTTGACATTGAAGCCCTGACCAGGAGAAAAGAGGGGATTTGGGCCAGGACTGGGGCTCTTTGAAGCGGCCGCCGGCGCGCGCGGAGATGGTGAAGGAGACTGACGACTCGGGGGCGTCGGCATGAAGCTTTCCTCGCCAACAAAGTTTCTACCCGTTGAGAAACTAGGCAACGGAGGGTCTATACGATGATAAAATCGTCAAAAAACAGACTAAACGTGACAGTATTACAATTCAGGAATGGATCCAAAAGACTGTACATACTGTCATGCATGTACGCGGGATCGTCGCCCCTGGCAGACGTGGTGAGTTTTGCGAGTCGGTCTGAGCCTCTGCTCAGGATTGCTCTCTTGCGGGCCTCTGCGCGTGCTGCGGCCGACATTTCGTCTGAACGGGGAGTAGGAGGTGGACGGTGGTGGACGCGGTGAGACGTGGCAACTTGCAGCCTTCACCTTGCCTCGTTTGTTTGCCGCTCAACGTGCCAGCAAACATGATCGACTTCCCTCGGCCGACCGGCCCGATGCTTGCATGGAACGTGGCTTTGTCACCTCGAGTCTCTGCTGCGTCTTGAGTCTTCTGCTTCGCGTCGATTTCTGCAAATCCGATTGTGCAGTATGTGCAGTATGTACAAATGCTTGTGTGATGATGCGTGTCCCAAAAAAAATCCCTCTCTTTCCCCTCGTAGATACCCCCTACAACTCGGTGAATGGGCGAAAATCGAAGTGAGTTATACGCGGCCAGGCGTATTGCCCCGTCCAATCGGGACATTCGTATGGGCCACGGCGTGGGTAGTAGTATTCGCGCGTATGGTAGAATCTAAACAGACAAAGTCAGTACAATGATCATCCATGAGAAGCAGACGACTCACAGGTGTAGTAGATGTCAAGGCGTAGTCGCTAGCGCTCATGCAATAACACAATAGCCCGTGGTGGCACTTTTCGAAGAAGAGGATTCCTCATCAGCCCACACCGTTTCCTCGACCTCAGAGGCATCGGAGAGAGAGATGATGTTGGTGAAGGCGTCCATGTCGTCGTTTCGGGTGCGCGATGTGAAGTGGCGGGCGCGAGTAGAAAGAGACGGACGAGATGGGCGTCGATGATGTTGTCTTCCCATCCCAAAGCCAGCTTACCTTTATAGACCGCGTAGACCGAGCAGCCGGTGAATCCTTCGGGCATACGGGCAAGCCCTTCAATTGTCTGCAATTGTTCGCGCACACCATGCGCGCTGCTACTCATGCCGCGGTGAGCTTTGTAGCCAGTTGGACAGGGGGCGCCATGAACAATAACAGCGTTCGGATCGAGCATACGATCCATCACAAGGCAAGGTGCAGAACGTCAGCGAAAGGTAATCATATGGCTATTTTAGCGACGACAATAAGGGATCGCGATGCGCAAGGCACATACCCCCGAGGGTAGTAGTTGAGAACCAGAGGAAGACAAAAAGCAGGAGAAAGCACCCTGGAAGTGACGTTGATCGTAGATCCCGGAGCTTCGAATCTTTGTCGAAACGCCCACAGACCAGAGGCTATTTCACACGAGAGAGTGACAGTCCCGTCCCCGTTGGGATGTGCAGTATGTTCTGCGGAGACAGACAGGCGGATGAAAATCAGGAACATAGCATGTGATGCTGGACCCTCGGTGACTAGGTATGAAGTGGTGTAAGTGACTCAGAGGTGACATTTTCCGCCAAAGGTAGAGGTGATATCGATGGGCTCCAATTACATACCTAGGCCTTCGACGACAAGAGCCCCATTTCTCACTCATCAACCCCTCACAAAGCAAGATAACACCAAGCCTAGATGGGGTATCCCGGCCTATCGGGATCTCGGGTGAGAGCGTATGTATGGGACCAAGAAAAAAAGCAGGTTAACCAAAGACAATAAGAGCCGCCAGATGGGGGTTTCCACGCTATCCTTAGCGCTCAGGTGAGCTCTGAACGTGCTGGCTGTTGGAGCGCAATGACAAGATTGATTCGAGATGTGCTGCGATAGACATTAACAATAACAGCTTGGACGCCCCCGTCGATGGTGTGAGATGAAGCGACTGAGTCGGATCCAGTTTCGGTCAGTGGGAGTTATGCTCCCTCCGGATGATGTACAGTGCACGGAATCCGTGGAACTCGAGAGGCATGCTCTGATCTGCTGTAGTTGCGTCGCGCATGAGTCGAACGCGTTGACTCTGCATGCAAAATTGCTGCAAAGTGAAAGAGGCAGTCGCCATTGACCCTTATGTAAGCGATCAAATCTTGAAATCATGGTCGTGCTCTCTAGACTCTACCGTGACTATCGCCTTCTATCGCTCAATCTTCAGATTCTTCAAAGCTGCTCTTCACGCCTCTGAAGATTAGCTGATCCTCCTTGTGAATCCAAGAATTTGAATGTCGAACCGATTCATTCATTTGTACAAGTAAGTAAGTACAGTAATCCAAATTTCCTTTCCAAATTCCTCTCTCTTCCTTCCAAATTTCCAAATTGAAAACACCCGAAGCCCGTTGAATACGAAGAAGAGCGAAGCGAAAATATGATAAATGCGTCTCCTTCATGCGCGCACCCGGAATGTCCCCTCTCTTCTGGAACCGAATGGCGGCACGGTATGACAAAAAAATGCTGATGCGGCGAAGTGGCGAATGGCGAATGTCGTACATTGATAAGATGCATATGCGAGTGTGAGTGTGAGGGTGATTGTGGGCGTGTCGCGGGCGTGCTGGAGGGGAGCGCGTCAGCTCGTAACGAGGTGGGCATCGCTAAGACAACTCACAAAATACTACACAATGCAGGATCGGGAAGCGTGCGCGAGTATCTCAAGCGACGACGCAGTAGCCAGTGGTGCCATTGTTGTTCTTCGAGGACTCTTCGTCGGTGGGAAGATCGGTGGGTCTCGCAGCAATGACGCAGTAGCCGGTAGTTCCGTTGTTGCTATTAGAGGACTCCTCATTGGAAGGGATGGAGACGTCCTCGATGATGATGGTGGTTGTGGTGAAAGAGTCCATGACGGTGAGGGTGAGGGTGTGTGTTGGTGAAGGGGCGTAGCGGTTGTGGCGGCGAAGACAAGCTGAGGCGGGTTTGTTGGAGAAACGACGCTTTTTCTCCCCACCGTTTTATAGATCCAAAGGCCCGACCTTCCGATAGTGAGCCTGAGCAATGACCTCGCTGCTTGGCTAGCCCTCTTGGCCGGCTCCGACTGACCCAATTGTTCTCCGGTGTCCAAGATCGGCAAATTGCATAAAGGTTTGTGGATTGTGACTGGTGCCTGAAAAGACAATAAGGGTGGCGCGCACCTCGCGTTTGAAGTGTGCCGTCCACCCTCGTTTTCCTAATGGGTAAGACGAAGCTATTGTGGTAATATAAGAACAACATCAGTACTGCGCCTCGCGCGTCGGGAGAATCAATGTGCAAATTGCGAAGCAGCACATTTTCCGCAACGACAAAGCAAGACGCGCCGGCAACCGGGGGGGTAGCTGGTAGCCGAAAGTTAAAGCAAATATACTTAGCGTGCGCCGTTCTGATTATCGTCGAGTATAATCTTGAATTCCAGGAACGTGGGCGCTCGTTGAACAATAAAAAGTCCTTACAATTCCATTGGTGCTCAGTTAGCATCCAGCTTGTCGTCTTCGAGCGGTCTATTATAGGCGCATCGTAGATAACGGAATCCAAGGTATAGTTGAGTTCGACACAACAGGTGCCATTGTGCACACTGCATTGTGGCAACAGCCAAAGTCCGTCAGAAACGCGCATGTACATGACGGGCGACTGGAAGTTAACGAACAAAAGACTATTATAAGTCAATTCTTTGAAAGGAAGGCTCCGATCAATGTGCTTGAACAATGTCCGACGGTTGACCTGAGGGTTAAATCATCAGAGTAAGCACTTTCCACAAGAGCATTTGAGCGTCGAGGTCCACTGTCAAGTCCCAAGGAAGGCTTCGGACACGCAGTCTAGGTCTACATCCTCCAAAAACTCCGGCCGATCATTGTTAAAGAGAATACGCATGCTTTCCTAGAATGGCAATTGCGCGGCTAAAGGCTAAATCAGGATAAGGACGCCACACTTCTTCTGTCTCTCTCATGTCCTTGCATCGAGTTCATTTCGCGGAGCACCGTCCAGATGACCCTCCACTAACGGTCAAGTATGGCACTGACGGTCAAGACTGCGGTGTGTAGCATTGTGTGAGTCTGCATGGTCACAAATAAGGAGCCCATCAGCTTTGAAGCTCGGGGTATGATTGAGATCACTATGAGCTTGTTTCCCCCTTCTGGAATTTTTGTGAAGAAGACTGACAATTGCTTAGATAGGGCCCGGTGCCACGTGGTTCTCTTGTTCATCTTCAAGCCGAATAAACACAGGACAAGTTGGTACTGGAAAATCCCACGAGTCCCACTCGTCCCATTCAACTCATGTACCTATCTGAACAAGGTCATTTGTCATATTTTTAAGGCTACGGTATAATGAAGACAATAACCTGCAGTTATTGCGACAAATGTAAGTAAGAGATGGTGCCCAATGGCCGCCGGTGT